>JBBYHQ010074537.1:0-30320 GCA_038382645.1 Spergularia azorica
TGTTATAATCACTGCAAATTTTCTGTTTATGTTTTTTAATATTAGGGTATACGATCCTTAAAATAAGTTTTTTTTTTTTTCAATATATTCAAAGAAATAACATGTTACATGGTTGATATAAACATTTTAATTCCCGTGCAACCAAAATACTAGTTATCTGCTATTCGGTTCATACAAATTGTCGATGGTGGTACGAGTTGTATATTTGTATTTCATACAACAAATTTAATTAACTGGATCATATACGATCATAACAATAGTTCAATCGATACGAAATCGTAAACGAATAATTAATGTATGTATTAAGCACAAGGCATAAGATTAGAAACTTCAGTTCTATTGACGAAACGCCAGCAAGTTACTCCATCAATCTTCAATGGATTCGGTTTATGTCAAACACCCAAATAAATTATGTCAAATCCGTTTACCCTAGTTAATTACAGAGTATACTAAAATCTAAAATTAATTCAAAATCCGTTTTAATTAGATACTACCTCCAATCCAATCTTTTACTCGTTGTGCACGTACAAACTATAAATCCTTGCATAATTCATCAAAATAAACACAAACAAAAACAACGAAATTGCATCAAAAAATTTCACTAAATTCAGTAAAAATGTTTAAGAAGTTGATCATAATAGCATGCATAGCTGTGTTTTCGCAAACAGGGGATGCCGTAAGAACATTACTTAACCCACAAGCCTTCGATCCTCTAAAATGCGCGGCGTCAGTCACCAAAGCTCCTGTGTGTTCGATTGATATGTCGAAAGACTTCAGAAAGCTGACCGCCGCCTGCTGTAAGGCGTTGGAGGAGATTGACGACGCTTGTTTGCCGATTTTGTTCCCTACATATCCCTTGCTTGGTCCTTTTCTTAAGAGCATTTGTTCTAGTAGCGTTTCATTGCCCCCAATTGGTAGCGACGTTAACGGTTTGGCTTTCCCTTTCCCACTTCCTGGGGTCGGAGGTGGTGCAATGGCTCCTCCACCAAAGGCTTAATGCCTGCATGGCTACATTCTACTCGTACGCCTTAGCAATATTGCATTGATTAATTACATCGTTTTTATTTTCTATGGACTTTGTTTAGATCAAGTATTGGCTCTCATTATTTTAGTTTTTTTCCGCGTGGTTTGAAACTGTCTCATATATTCAAATCAAATGTAGAGTAATTCAATGAGACAGGGGAGCGTTAGAGCTTCAAATTAGCAATCGTTGATTTGTGAGTTTGCGTTATAAAGTTTACTAGTTTGCATGCCCGGCCCGCGTCCGGGCTACGTATTTATATTGTTTATACTCGTTTCATAAAAATGTAGGTTTATTTTGTTATAATATTTTTAGGAACAAATAATTTACATTATTTTTTTCTTTCAACTTTTGTCACTTGTCATATTATATTATTATTTATTTCTGCTAACTCATCGTATTTTTATTTCCTTTCCTTCTACGTCACCCGTTACATTATTTCATTTTCATTCCATATTCCGTCACATGTTATACTATTTCATTTGCATTCCACTATTACGTCAACCAATTATACTGTTTCATTTTCATTCCACTATCACATCACTCGTTATACTATTTCATTCTCATTTCACTATCCCGTCACCCGCTATATTACATTATATATCAAATTATTATTACCATAAATTAACTTTACCATAATTAACTAACTTATCACCATAAATTATACGGAGTAGTGTTTTCTATAAATTATGTAAGAATTACCATATTATGTAATGACTTAGTGCTATTCCAATGAATGTTTTCCATAAATTAGCAAATAATTACCATATTATATAATGACTTAGTGCTATCCAATTAATAAGTGTCAAGTGTCCTCGTGTGAAAGATTTGGTTTCAGGTTTTAATATATAATATTAGATGAAAAGTATTCATACCTAACACTTCATGTCCTTTGCATGTTATTGGAGAACTTTCCAAATTTTCTTTTCTTAAAAGATAAAGACTACTAAAATCCGCTAATTTTACCGAACACTTTTCATCTTCACTTATAAGTTATATATTATTATCACTAAAAATCAATAATAATTTACAAGAAGTTGGTGAGGAGGCGAGATACGATCTGAGCCCCCACTTATAGCATGAAAGTTAATCACATTGGCCGCCATTTCAATGTAATTTCTATTTCAATTCAAGACGAAACTATCCTTACGGTAGGACACTTCCCTGGACCCTCGTTTTACGGGGACAATAACGTGCACGGGACTGCCTTTTATTTTATGACGAAACCATCTTACACTGGAACTACGCTCCACTGGCTAAGTGCCAAACAAGGCCTACGTCCACCTTATTGCACGAACACAAATACACAATGCCCCATTATATGAAAGGCTTGTTCCTTCAGCCTCCATTTGCAGCTAAAAGGGAAAAGTAGCCTTCATTCCATGTCTAAAAACTTGTCCTACATTTAAAAGGAACCTAAAGATAAACTTCCAAGTACATGAAAGTCACGTAACTCTCAAAGGTACTACGACTTCTGTGTTGGTGTTACTCTACCACATGTTTGGATGTCATCAACAGATGTTGGTGCTGTTCGAAAGCATCCACACAAGCGGTCTGTTGTTGTCTCAAATACAATCAGTAGAGTACGACTACACTAACAAGTCGACAACAGCAACAACAAAGTCGCAGTCCTTGAAAGGTTTGGGGTCGAGTAACATGAACCGTCATAACAGAGTGCGGAAATGGACAAAACAGAATTAGAGCGTGCATTAAAGTTTTCAGATGCATAGATGATTTAAATCTTAGTCTACTTCAGATCATACTTAAACAGATACACAGAGAAGCATATTTAAGCCAAAATGCTCACAGTGACAACTTCTATCTGCTGTATATAGGCATTAGTTCTCCATACTAAAAAGAACAGTGTCATAGACAAACTCGTAGACAACGAACTCCGTTTACTAGAGAAACCAGTAGCCAGTACGTCCAACAGAGCTTACAACAGAAAATGACGAGACAACAGCAAAGATCTTACCTACTGTCCTCCACATCTCTCTCTAAATTCTTAACAGACTCATACTCATTCACACCTCATGCATCAACTATAACGTCTTTGTTTCCTCCATGACTGTCTTTAGGAAGATATTAGCTCACAAAGTAGTGGAGCAGCTGGCCTTATGAATAAGCGAATCCCATGAGCAATTGATGCAATCGCCATAATTGAAACGCCAGATAAAACCTATTAACCTAGGGTGATCAACACAAGCACTCGGCAAAAATAGACCTTAAAGCTTCATTTCTCGAGTTTTGCTTCATCGATACTGCACAAGCATATGTCATGCATCAACAAGTACACAGTAACACCTTCCTGGACTGTAATTATTGACAGCAAAGACAGCACACAGATATTCCAAGAGGGGGCAGACTAGCATCCGTAACACCGTCATTTACTGGTCAATATGGCAGTACAGAGTGCACACTTATCGATCTCACTGTATTTGTCCTAACTATAAAGAAACACTAAATCTCATTCGCCCAATAACTATCTGCAAACACAAGCAAGAGCTGTGATGCAGTGAGTTCTTCAACAAAAACAGCCTATGACGATGAAAAATCTCTGATTATCATCAATAAGTTCTAGAGATTATGCCACTGCAATCCCCTAGCCTAAATCGTGGTTTCAACTTCCCCAATGCATAACTTTCCAATTGCATATTATCACATAAATTGAGGTATTTTCACACCAACGATGAATAATTGCCATGACCATTCACACACAATAGCGAGGTCACTAAAAGTAAAATGAAGGTTTCACCTATAAGCCAACATCTAACATAAAGAATTCACACATATACAGATCAGAAATACTCTCAAAGATGGGTCACAAATGACTTAATTTACTCCATACATTAAATAAATAAATAAAAGTACAAGGTCCTTAGTGCATGACCGCATGCTGTAACCATAGATCAAGACACGGCCAGATTAGCATTTCACTCAATAACAATAAGCTCTATGTTTTCGCCTTAGCATCAACAACTCTCTAGTTTAGTGCCTAAAGTTTGTCAGGATGATGCCATTTAAAAGCAGTTGTATCTCTCAAGTCTGAGAGATAGTTAAGATCTACTTTGTAATATAGCTACTAGCAACCTACCAAGTGTTAAGTACTGTATAATTGTTGTTAGTTGCTACAATAGGTAAGAGATCAGGCATTGCATCAATACATAATTTCACATTTCATTGCATTTCACCTTTCAAAGAATATGTTACAACAGGATAAAATTTTCTACCAACCTGGCCATCTACTTTGACCATCGAATTGGTTATGTTGGAGCTTTGGTGGCCATTGAGCACTCCCATCCCCTAATTCATGATAATCCCCAGCTTTACGCTTTCTTAAAGTTGTACTCTTATCAAGATGTTCTTCCTGTTTCAGTCTGTCACAAGATTCAGAGGGATCACTAGCATTGTGTCTAGGGAAGAACGAGAGCTCAAGATTCATAGCCAATGGATCATGATTCTTGTAAGCCTCTTGATGACTGCTTGGACCACTGTCATTGTTCACATGAGCAAGACGTCTCGCTACATTTCCACAGCGGTCTGAGGGACCCAGTCGCAAAGATAAATCACAATCCATTTCAACAAATTCTCCATGGCTGTCAAGTGGCCTTACTTGCTCATTCTTACCAGCATTCATTCCCATGCTTTCAGGCAATGGGTTTCTCACACTAGAAAAACTAGCCGGGTGTGCCCTAGGCCAACCTACTGGTCTTCCGATGATTATATTATCAGGGTATGAGTTCTGGGCTGAGTGGAATCTAAGCTGAGACTCTACATTTGGTAAATGACTACTATAATACAACGGATAAACAGAGCCTAAGTCCAATGAAGACTTAGATTCAGTGGCAACAGAAGGCATAGGTTGAGGGAAGGATTGCTGGTATTGAAGGACAGTTTGAATAGCAATGTAGCTGGTACTTGGGGCAATTTGACTACTGGATACTCCAAATGAACTAGCCTGGTTTGGCATTCCTGATCTCGGCGTGCTTAATTGACTGCCGGAAGGGAATGGGGGTTGTGACACAGGTCCATGATTGTGGGTGTTATCCGAAATCACGGGTGATGCTTGAGCATTCTCTTGGAATCTTGGGTTGAGGTAACTCCTCGGATTACTGTGTCGTTGGCTACGTGATGCTCTAACAGGAACACACCCCAGAACAAGGGCCGCTGAACAACAGAAATAGTGGGCAAAGGATTAATCTTTACTCACTGCAATCAAAGATCTATAGGCACCACATTTTATGAATTTTAGCCACTATGACAAGGTTATCACTTCTGACATTGGGGGATTTTTCATGACCTGTCTAAGGCCCAAAAGCAAGAAAACCACTTCAGCTTAAACCTTACTCCCACATTCATGACCTGCATCTTCCCTTCTTTTTAAAAACATCTAACATTTCTATTGCCAAAACATTGTGTTGAACTCCAATAAGAGTCGTAAATTTGCAATGCACACCCTAACAAGTTGCTACAAGGCTCACACATCAACTTTGCCATGTATGAGAAACCCAAGCATACAACAAAGCAGCAATCAAACACCCCATGATACCGAAAGAAGCTTACCTTCAATACAAGGCTGAAGAAATTGACCCGTTTCATTACTCTCGTCTCTTCTAATTATGGTGTTAATAGCATCATTAAGACGGTCCCAAAGTGTATCAGCATCCACATACTCAGCCTAATCAGACAATGTAACCCCAATTACACTCAAAAACAACCAAACACCTTCATAATTCACCGAAATACCAACACCCAAAACACGAAAACAACAAAAACGAGGCGAAATTACCTCGGAATTAGCTTTCGAGTACATAATTTCCTCAGCTTTCAGCACAACCCTAGGCAGCTTCTCCTGCCATTCTCTGTTCTTCCTCGTGTTGGAACTGTGTGCTTCAGTGACAACTCTGAACAAACACATGGTGTGCATACTTTATTATACACCATACTTTCCACAATTATGATAAAAAGACCAAAACTTTACAATAAATTGAACCATATTAACATAATGCCCACTTCACAAATGTAAAACCACAACAAAATTATCAACAAAAATCCAAAATTCATACAAAATAAGCAGAAATTACATCAAATTTTACCCAAATTTACAACAAGAAAGATTGAAACTTTATGAAAAAACAGCAAAAATGAGGAAAACCCAGTAAACATTAAATCAAAATGAGCACAAAATAATCAAGAAAACCCCAAAATTAGAACAAGAAAAGATTGAAAATTGAAGAGCAAGAAACCTGAAAATTTGTTGAATGATAGAACCTCGAATGGGTTGGTGTCTATCACTATGCCAAGCTCTTCGAACACACTCATAAGGTCTAGGTCCAGGTCTAGGCATGGTTGAGTAAACAATACACTTCTTCTTTGTATTTTTATCTTGTGGGTTTTTCAGAAGAAGAAGAATAAAGAAAGGGGAAAAGAGTGATAAAGAAGTTACTATTTCTACTAAATAATATTCTTCTACTTCTACTTCTACTTCTACTTCTTGTATAAATTCTACATGATGGGGTTGGTTTTTGTTTGGGATTTTGGGGGAAGAGAGTTGAATTTTAATTAATTCAATCAGTTCAATTTTCTTGACTGTCTGACTTCTCCTTCCCCCTTTTTCTCTCTTTTCTGTGTTTCTTGGGTTGCTTTCGGACTTTTTAGGGATGAGCAGACAAGAGAGTATGAGGGTGGGGAGAGTGGGGGAAAGTGAGAGAACAGGCCACAGGGAGAGAGAGAGAGAGAGAGAGCGAGAGGGCAGGGGTGGGGTGGGGTGAGGGGGCTCTTTTGGATTACTACCCACACGACAATTGGTCCAGTCCGTCTCCTTCGGGGTAGGAATATTTATTGCGAGGGTTGCTAATCCCGACATGGTCTTGTATTACTTGTATTTCTCGGAGTAACGTGATGGAGCTAACAATTTCCATTTTGTGTAGTTCGTCATTTCGATTATGATGGTCGACTTTTTGTTGGAGGTTTTTACGATAACCTTGTTCTACTTTTACAGTTGTATTATATTCGAGGGTAAATCATGATTTCATTTAACTAAATGCATTTAAAAAATGTTGAAACAACTTGAGCAAGAGATCATGAGATGCCCAAGAGATCATGAGATCATGTTTGACGCTTTAATATTTTTATCTCTTAAACAAAGTCCATTAAAAACAATTACTCATTGACTGAACGATATAACTACGCAATACGAGATTACGAGTAATGTCTATTTATATACGGGTCGAGTCAAGCTGAGCAGAGACCGAAACAACATGCCCACAAATCGGAACGATGCACCCGAGAAGACCAAGATGGGCTTAAGATCTTTACGTGCCGTCACCGGTCAATGACAAATCCAACCTTTTAAACTTCCCTCTTAAAAATGTCTTAAAACAACAATTTTAAAAAAATTTAAAAAAAAAAAAAAAAAAAACGATGGCGATGATCTCCCGACCACCGTCACCCCTGGACTCCAAATGGGAGTCAATGCTCCCTGGCCCACCGGGCCGAAGCAACGGTGGCGCCGCCGACGTTTCCGCCACTGGTCTTCTCGCTTACGCTACCGGCAGCTCAATCTCAATCGTCGACACCCGATCCATGCAACTCGTCACCGTCATCCCCCTCCCCCCTCCCTCCGCCTCATCATCCACCTCCGCCGCATCACTCTCCCCGTTCGTCACCTCCGTACGGTGGTCCCCGTACTCTCTCCGCCACGTCGACATCCTCTCCTCCACCACTGACGACCAAAACCTTTCTCTCTCCTCGCCGCACCTCCACCTCGCCGTCGGTGATCGGCAAGGCAGGATTTCGCTCGTCGACCTCCGAACTCGCTCCGTCGTACTCTGGTTCGACTCGGACCCTAAACTCGGTATTCAGGACCTCTGCTGGATCCAATCGGGCCGCGACACGTGGATCCTCGCCGCAATCTGCGGGCCGCACCTCCTATCGCTCTATTCCGCCACCACCGGAAAATGTTTCCTCAAATACGACGCCGTATCGTCGTCGGATTTCCTCTCTTGTATCAGCCGTGACCCGTACGATCACCGCCATTTCGTCGTATTAGGATTAAAAGGCCTCCTCCTCTCCGTTAGGGTTTCCGGCGAAGAATCGGAAGACGACGTCGTATTACAAGAGCTTCAAATTCGGACGGATAGCTCGGAATTGGGGAAATTGGAGAGAGATTTGGGAGGAACGAATACTTTGGCGCCGGCGTCGGCCACATTTCCGAATTTTCCGGCGAAATGCGCGTTCTCGCCTGAGTGGCGGCACGTGCTCTTCGTAAGCTTTCCGAGGGAGCTGGTGGTGTATGATTTACAGTACGAGACGTCGTTGTTCGCGGCCAGCTTGCCGAGGGGAGGCAAGTTCCTGGATGTTTTGCCGGATCCTAATAGTGAGTTGTTGTACTCTGTGCATCTTGATGGAAAGCTTAGCACTTGGAAGCGTCGCGAGTAAGTTACTGCTTGCTTCATTAGTTTTGATGATCATTGTTGAATTGTGGCTGATTAGTGTAGTATGGTGAATTGGTGATTGCTGTTGTTTGTGTTTCGAGTTTTGATGTTTTAGTTATCATGTTGTCGGAATTGGCTTGAATGATTGCAATTACGCGAACTTGTCATGTTACATTTACAATGTAGGTGGAATAAGATATTGGAGTTCATCTAGTTGAAATCTTATTGAAGTTCCATGGAACTTCCAACTTAGGTTGCCCTTATATCTTGTTGAACGTCATAAACAAGCTTAGCTTAGCCTTCACTTGCCAAAGCGGGCAACTTGTTGCCCTTACACTATAGCCTCCTCTATTTGGGTCGAAAGATGGCTTGCTGCGGTAAGATCCATTAGGCATAGCAAAGAGGAGGAATGTGTAGCGAGGTTGCACACCAGTTGGAACTTGGAAACAGTAATTGCGTACTTTGCTTAATAGTCAATCACAGATCGCTGTAATACTCGTCTAGCCATGACGCTACTAGGACATAATTTTCTGAGTATAGTTAAAAGGAGGAAGAAAGTAAACAAATTGATCGACAAGTATACTATATATGCATATTTGTACCCTTTGCTCTTTCCTTTGGGATGTGGAATGGAATTCTTATATATGTATTTTCCAGGGGTGAACAGGCATATACAATGTGTGCCACACAAGAATTGATCCCCTCAGTTGGCACCTATGTTCCTTCTCCCTCTATTCTTGCCGCCGTTATCTGCCAGTCTGATTGTGCTCTTCAAGATGTTAACAAAATTTACTCTGATGTCCCTCATACTACTTTTAGTGATGAGGATTATGATAATCCTTTTGATTTCTGTGATGAGTCACTTCCGGCCTCAAAGACTCATTTGATCTCCATTTCTGATGATGGGAAAGTTTGGAACTGGCTGCTAACTGCTGAAGAACCTGAGGAGACTTTGAAAGACAAGTCAAAGACAAAAGCAGGAGTGAATGATAGTGGACAACCCATGTCGGATTCTAATACTGATAACAACAGCCCTGAGGGATCTGTAACTGCACAACAACCTGAACGCTTGAAAGGAAGAGAGCGTTCATCTAATTATAATGTTCTTCCTCAGAACATTTTGTCTAAGGTTGGTCAAAGTTCATTCTCTGAAATCCTTTCCTCTTTTCTCTGAAATCCTTTCCTCTTTTCTCTGATCTCTCGTTCACCTATTACCGGTATCTTTTACTGTAGCTATAATTCATAATGATACAACTCCTTGGTTTGGTCTTTGTCCTAAGATTTGAAGCTCCCTTTGTTTTACTTGGACTCTCACAAATAGTTCACTTTGCAGATTATTTTAGTAGGACAGCTGCATCTTCTTTCATCAACGGTGACTACACTTGCTGTACCATCCCCTTCCGTAACAGCTACTTTGGCCCGTTAGTTTCGATTCTTATAATAATTTCTTGCATTTAATTTAATCATTTATTGGGATACCTGGCAAATTAGTTATTGTGTATTTTTGTCTGAAGGTGGTGGGAACCATCCAGCTGTGGCCGTTCCACTGGTTGCTTTGGGCACCCAGAGTGGCACTATTGAGATAATTGATGTTTCCGCGAACGCGATAGCAGCCTGTTTTTCTGTTCATCATGGGGTTGTCCGGGGATTAAGATGGCTTGGAAATTCTCGGCTGGTGTCTTTTTCTTACACACAGGTAAATTCACTATAATTTACACTGTATTCATCAGGTCTTACACTTAACTTCTTCTCTTAGGCAGATTGGAGTATCCAATAGGCTTGGATTGTTGCCTACCCTGATCTTCAAGGTTGTATGAGTTATCATCGTGGTTGATATTTGGTATATCTGTTGGGTGTTGACAGGCCAATGAAAAATCTGGAGGCTACATTAACAGGCTCGTGGTGACATGTGTTAGAAGTGGTTTCAATCGAACTTTCCGGGTTCTTCAGAAGCCAGAAAGGGCACCAATACGTGCTCTCAGAGCTTCCTCTTCTGGAAGGTTAATCCGAACCTTGAAATCAGTTCAATTTTTCACGAATCAACTCCATTTCTACTTTCTGGCTGCAATTTACATTTTTCTGAAAAGCCAAAAATTTAAGTTAATTTTCACTATAACAATTGGTATTAGTATGGAAAATTCTGCAATCTTATCAAGAAAAATGAATGAGAATATATCTGGCCAAGGTCCCTGATCTTAATTTGATTTCCGTGCTTGATGCCTGGGAGCACATGTCGTGTTAATTAGATTGAGTCCTTAGGCTGTTTAAGCATTTATAGAGCCTTATGCACATGCTGTTATGCATAGTTAGACTTAAGACGGAGTTCTCTACACTTTGTTTGACTGCATTTTTTTTTAACCTTTCTGGTGTTTTCTCAAGCTTTTCCCCACACTTCAAGCCTCAATTTTTTTGAGATATTTTGTTTATTTATGAATAATTTTGTTAGATATTCCGACAATCTGAGGAGACAAGACAACGACAGAACCTTGATCTTAGATCATTAGAACCTCTCCTCCATGTAGATGTCTAGAGTATGATTTGTGACATTATAAGGCCCTTGAAACTATGGTCCAGGAGAGGCATTCTTCAGTGATCTAACTCATCTGAGTATGATTGTATAATACTGTAATATTAGGGGGGGGGGGATGACAACTGATAAACGCAACAGCACAGACTGAAGTTTAGGGGTAAAGAGAATATGATGACAATATAAGTTACATATGTATGTGGTCTAACTCTAACCTGAATGTCTAAGGGCCACTTTATCTTCGAGAATTTGAAGACAAGTTTGAGGGCTGGTAGGTAGTCGATGTATTCATTTGTTGCTTCTCCTCTCTTCCCCTTCCACTTAGCTTGAAAGAGTAGATTAATTGTTATGCTGTTTCTTTGCCTTCCGCTGAACGAGATGCACATTTGATGCCTAATATTTTCTTTATTCAATTTTATATCTTTGCATCAGTACCTTTTACATGTAACGATTTCTATTGAAGATAAATTTAACTGATTGGCTATCATATTGGACGAACAATGCAGATATCTGCTGATCTTGTTCCGTGATGCTCCTGTAGAGGTGTGGGCGATGACGAAGACCCCAATTATGGTCAGCTGTTGAAAACTTATATGGTGTTGTACTTTGATTTTGTTGTTCACTATTTGTGAAGCATCTGCACACATGTTTGGTTTAGTGTTGTGGAGAATTTATGTTTTGTTTCAGTAGAGCTATACTCTTATAACATCTACTTCTTTCTTATAGCTTAGATCACTAGCACTTCCATTTACAGTATTGGAGTGGACACTTCCAACAGTCCCTCGACCATCTCCACCTACCAGGCAATCCTCATCCTTAAAGGATCGTATAGTTGGTGTTGCAGCTGCACCATCATCGCCAAGAAACGAGACCCCGCAAGAGTCTAGTGAGCTTTCTTTGCATGATCTACGTTAGCATTTTTTTTTACTGCAGCATCCAGGCTTACTCATGAAAGCAACTTTTGTATGCAGAACCAGTGAGTTCTGAGGGATCTCAGGATGAAAGCTCTGAGAGTTTTGCTTTCGCATTGGTAAACGGTGCACTTGGTGTTTTTGAGGTCCAAGGTAGAAGAATCAAAGATTTCAGGTAATTTACTACACTGATGCTGATGTATGTTCAATCAACTATGATGTATCAGCGCTAAATAAAAGGTATAGAAACAAATCTCAGGTCTCAAACCGGCTTTATCTTATCGATCCTCAATGATGGAATTCTTATTTTGAAGAAATGGAAATTCTTGACAATGGGTTAATAATCTTTAATAATGCTCTCCTTCAAACGATCCTAAAAATGGTAACACTGTGGTTCAGTTTGTCACTCATAGCGATGCTGTTCTGGTCGAGCGGTGAGACTTGAGTTCTTCTCAACATGCTACCTCTAGTAAAAGGCATTATGACCTATTGACCCCTATTTTTTTTCTGGGGAGCTTCCTTGTATGGTCATTGTTGTTGCTAAGAAATATAATTTTCTGACCGGGCCATCAATGCCTTCACATGAAATAATTCAAATTAGTCATTAGGAAAAGGTGAAAGACACACACTATTGAATTAAGCCTATTTTTTATATCCCCGTGTCCACTTTAGAAAGATGTGAACTGTTATGGAGATCTCTGTTCTCTTAATTTTATTGATCTTGAGCTTCCCTGAAAAATGCTTTGGTTTATGTTTGTTACCAGACCAAAATGGCCTTCTTCTTCATTTGTTTCATCTGATGGGTTGATTACGGCCATGGCCTATCGCCTTCCTCACGTGGTATGTCTGCATTCTTTTTGGTAATATCTTGGATATAAATGTGCTACTGCTTGAAGGCTTAATATCTGTTTTCTAGGTCATGGGGGACAGATCTGGGAACATACGTTGGTGGGATGTTACCACTGGCCATTCTTCCTCGTTCAACACTCACAGAGAGGGAATAAGACGGATTAAATTTTCTCCTGTTGCAGCTGGAGACAGAAGTAGAGGCCGTGTAGCTGTGCTGTTCTATGACAACACTTTCTCTGTATATGACCTTGTAAGTGAAGCAGTTGCGTCGTGAAAATCTATTTGGAGTGTGCTATCTTTTTTTTCTCTTGTGCTGATTTTCAGTGCTTTATAAAACTTTGATAAAAAAAAATAAACAAGGGGAATTAAGGAGCTATGGAGTGGTTTGCTTCTTGTATTCTCTCATAAATGTATCCTGAGGTGTATATAGTGGTTATTCCAAATGTCATTTTTTATGCTTTCTGCACCAGCTACTGAGAAAGAACAAGAGTATCCTAATATATCTAAATGGGGTTTTATTTCAGGATTCCTCAGATCCATTAGGAAATTCTTTTTTTCAACCGCAATTTCCAGGAACACTTGTACTGGAACTTGACTGGCTGCATTTGAGAACTAACAAAGATGATCCACTGGTCTTGTGCATTGCTGGAGCTGATAGTAGTTTCCGTCTTGTTGAGGTGGCACTGTAAGTTATCTTCTCAGTTTGGTTCTGTACCATTTGAAAGTCAATTTCTGTGTTTATCACTCTGCAACTCTTTGTAACCTATTTAAGCTTTATATAGTCTGTCTATTTCCACTTTCTAGGGAAATTTTACGATAAATCTTTCGAAGTCTTTGACCAGTACATATTATATTGTGATGAGATTCATGGCTTAAAGGCAAATTTTAAAAGCCATCTAATTTCACTTGAAAATATTATATGAGCTTTCATGTCGCATTTGAGTCCTAACTGTTGTAACTAGTAAATGAGATTGGTCTAAATGGAGTATATGTTTACCTGCGATGTACTCTTTTTCCGGTCTGTTCGTTTTCTCAATTCCCATTAATTCACAATCAGTAATTTAAAAATGGATTCTCTTGATCTATGGAGATAAGATAAAATGGATCTGATCCTTAGCTGATGCAGCCATGATTTCGTGTAGAGCTTCTCAATTGCTGCTTTGTGGTCTTTCTGTTTTTTTATTTTACTTTCGTTAAGCTCTCTTTCTTTATTTCCCTTTTTTGGCTCTCGCAGAAATGACCAAAAGATTCCTTATGGAGCTCAATATGGCGCAGTTAGGGAAAGATTTCGATCGATGCCACTGTGTGCTCCCATTCTACTTCCCACTCCACATGCCCTGGTATGCTCCCTAATACTTTCCAGAGTATAGACACTGATCATGGTCAGACCATCTATTATTTTTCTGCTTTTGTACTGGTTAGATTGTCATTTAATGGCTGTAACAAATACATACGGCATACTTTGTTTCATATATGTTGGGACGACAAATGTGCTTGGTGATGCTATCTATTTTGTCTGTGCACCCCTCCCCCCCGAATTCTTGACAGTGCATCTTGTGGGTATGTCAGCACAAATGCTTTGCATGTAATCTATATAACTATACTGGACTCAAAATCCCTGTATAATTGATTTAGACCCATCGCTTTTTTAATGTGACTTTTTCTTTCTGAGTGATATGGTATCCTTTCAATGAAGTATATCATTATGACTTGTATATACCATTTGAAACGGAGTCATATGTATAGGACCAGAGAAGTGGTGAACAGAAACTTGGACTAACATCTGTCAGCAGTGGAGATTAATTGTCTGTTTTTACGATTGCTTCAGGCATTGCGAATGATTCTGCAATTGGGTGTGAAACCATCTTGGTTCAACACAAGCAGTATAATGATTGATAAAAGGCCCCACCAAATTCCAGGAACTCCAAAATCAGCTGAAGATCTGCGCAGTTACATGATTGAAACTCTACCCGTTGGTGATGTTGCTGTTCCAGAAATGCTTCTGAAAGTATTGGAACCTTATCGTCAGGAAGGTACTAGCCTACCCCATGACTATGCCCTTTTACTTAGTTGTATAGGGTTAGGATTATGTTTAGTTAATATGATAAATTCTTTTTTCTAGGATGCATTCTTGATGATGAAAGAGCAAGACTCTATGCCAAAGTAATGAACAAAGGTTCTGCTGTGAGACTTGCCTTTGCCGCTACAATCTTTGGTGAAACATCTGAAGGACTTTTCTGGTTACAGCTGCCTCGTGCACTTAACCATTTGATAAATAAGTCTCGTAGTAAAATGCCTCAGAGAAGGTCTGCTTTAGACCCAGATGCACAAATTGATGATGCTGCGCTGCTCACTAGAATAACGTCAGGCGGAAAAGCATTGCCTGGCTCTGACAGAAGAGACTCTCTGGTACGTCGAATCTTTTTTGGTTTTCACTTTTCAGTAATTGAAAAACTGGTCATACATAGCTTTTTACTGTATCATTGCTGGAGATGCTGCTTGTATCAAACTCAATCTCATCATAAGTGTTAACCTGTTGGCAGAGTCCAGGACAACTTAGACTCATGGCTTTTGAGCAAGAAGAATTGTGGGAGACCGCTAATGAGCGTATACTTTGGCATGAAAAGTTGGAAGGAGAAGATGCAATCCAGAATCGTGTGCATGAGTATGTTTCATTGAGATTTACTGTACATAGTACGCTGGACCACAAAGTGGCAGATTAATTTAACTGTTTGTGCGCTTGTTACTAAATATGGCTTGCCTCCATTACACATGTGCCGTGACAATCAACATTCCCCTTTTTGTGATCAAAGCCTTAGGTAGCTCTTCGCCTATGTTTGAATACTCGTGTTAGCGAGCTCTGATGTCTTGTGTATATATTCAGAATTTCCTTCTACATGATAATATTCTACCTTCAGAATTCATGTAAAAACCTAAAAAACCCTGCTTTGTCACATTATTATCATCATTTAGTATATAATAATGTCGAGTATGGCATCTTTGGTAGTCTGTCCCTATCTGAAGATTCTGAACAGGTGATTGTTAGTGGAATTTCAAATGCATCTTTGTCTTTTGAGTTGAATTAATCTAGAAATTTGGCCATTTCCATGTCGCCCTGTTCATCCGAGTATCTTTCTGTCTTTTGGATATTTCATGTGTGCCTTTCGATACTGTTCAGAAAACTGTACGGAGTACATGGCAGTAGCATATCATAGTCTGGCTATAAGTTGTTGTAACTAACTTTTGACCATTGTATGTATTGACAGTCTAGTCTCGGTCGGAAACTTGGAAGCTGCTGTGAGTTTATTGCTATCCACTTCTCCTGAAAGCCATTACTTCTATGCAAATGCCCTACATGCGGTTGCTCTTGCTTCTGCTGTGTCCAAATCTCTTCTTGAACTTGCTGTTAAGGTAAGAATGCATCACCAATTGAATGAGTGTACATTTTCTCATGGCATATGCGCTATTCTATTAATTATGACCATGATGTAGGTTGTTGCAGCCAATATGGTAAGAACAGACAAGTCATTGTCCGGCACTCATCTTCTTTGTGCTGTTGGAAGGCATCAAGAAGCTTGTTCTCAGGTCTGTTCTTCATTTTGAACGAGAAGCTGGAATGCATGTGATTGTTTGTTGATGTTAGTTTTTCTTGCTAAGTGGTTAGTCATACTGATTGCAGTTACAAGATGCTGGATGCTGGACAGATGCTGCAACTTTAGCTGCAACGCATTTGAAGGGTTCTGATTACTCAAGGTCCGTCCTATTCCTATCTCATTTTACTGGAACTTGCTCATTGCTCTTGCAATGCACTTGTTGCTTGTCTTTAATGGGCATTCCTGCTTGTTATATTTGTATAGTCAATGAGAAAATAAATATTGTAAAAGTTTTTAAGTTATTCAAGAAACTTAGAGATCACTAATGTTTTGCACACACAAAGTTCAATATCATGTACGAGTAATAAACTAGGACAACCTGAAGAGACCATCTCTCTTTCTGGATTCTGCTTCAAGGTTTTTGTTCAATAACATGGTTTTTGTTCTGTATGGTGCACTAGGGTGCTGCTAAGGTGGGCGGACCATGTGCTTCGCAATGAGCACAACCTCTGGAGGTATGATAGGTTCAGTTCTCTTAAGTTTCCATTTTGCCATCTTTGCCTTAGCTGTCATAATTCACACATGACTGTTGTGCGCTGCAGGGCTCTGATATTATATGTGGCAGCTGGTGCATTTCGAGAAGCTTTGACTGCGCTGCGTGAAGCGCAGCAGCCTGATACAGCAGCCATGTTCATTGTTGCCTGTCGAGAAACCCATGGTGATATCTTTTCTAACATGGAGGATGTCGAACAAGGGCCTGAATCATCAAACAAAGACCAATTTCTCTTCTTACCTGATTTAAACCCCGAAAATGAGGAAGTAATTGCCGCTGACGAGCTTTATGGACAGTACCAACGAAAGCTGGTGCACCTTTGTATGGACTCTCAGCCGTTCACCGACTAATCAACGAAGAGTAATCATCTGGTTCTCTATATGTTTCTCAGAGATGTTCATAGCTACCATCATCTAGTGGATAACTTGATTTGTACTGATGTTGTGCAATGAGCTCTTGTGTGTCTGCCACTCTGATTCATACCGCAGTCAGCTGATGAAGTGCGCTTTTGAGCTAAACTAGAAGATGATCAATTACTCCGATTCAGTTGACAAATTACTCATGTATCCTGGAGTTTCAGTTATTGGTGAGTGCAGTTCTCGACCAATTTTTGATCTGGTCATCACGGTACAGCTTTCAACATCATATGGTTAAGGTTGCGTAAATCCAACCTCTCGGACTTCGCCAGGGGTAAGGTTAATGTTGAAGATCTGAAGTATTATGCATGGTTCAATCAGAAAACCTGGACTCTCTTAGCTCAAGACCCTCATGAGCTTATGACTGGCCTGTACTGTCAATCGGCGCTTGTCATCAACAGTAGCTATAGCTGATAGCGCGTAAGCTTTCGATCAGCCTGCATTATTAGCACCATTGAATGGTTTGTAAGCCGTAGACATTGATAAACATGCTACGCAATGTTCGTCCTATACGATGCGTTGTACATTGATGTTATACTTACTGTATCATTCAACATTTTTGAGCAGGTGATGCAGTTCTTAATACGAGAGATTTTTGTTTATTCATTTGAAGAATTTACTTGTTTTTGATCTATTATCTCATGGTCAGAATTATTATATCCCTACTTTTTTGTGGAAATAGCTTTTTGGCCACAATCTTTCGCAACGCAAAGATTTCTTCGTTTGGGCTAAAACTGACATAGCAACGATCGACAAGTTACAAATCAACCTAATGTCTCAATAGTTCCGATCCTTCCTCATTCTTATGGCAAGGGGATCGGAGTTGGATGTACACAGTCGTACCCTTGTGTTAAACGAAAACAAATGGTGTTTCGGAGTCATTGTGAAATGTTGCCTAATGACTTTTGATGATCATAGACACAAATTAAACCAAACTCTAGTATGAAAGATGAACAAATTAAATTAAATTGCTACGTACTATGTAGAAAATAGTTCACAATAGTCCGATTTAAACTCCCTAAATAGGCACTTATGGAACAGGGTAAGACTTATTTTTACACATGCATTTATAAGCCATCGGACAAGTCTCAGCTTCTTCAAGTGAAGCGCACACAAAGCTAACCATAACTAGCCTACATGATGAGCATGATCCACAAGCGTGAGAGCAGTCTGGCAAGCTCGAACCTGCGATCTCGACCGTGTCTGATCCCGATCCCGAAACCTTGGGCTTTGTTACGGGTCTACTACTACCTCTCGGACTACCCATAATGTTGCCTCTCATTCTTGGTTGTACTAGTCTGTGAGGGCTTCGATCTGAGAAAATATAATTAAGGACACATTATTAATAAATTAAGTAGTGTGATTAGGAGCTAACAATCACATTAAAAAATTCATTTAGATATGTTAAGAAAGAACCTAAGAAAATGACATTACGGGGGTAAATTTATTGATTATTGTACGATGGCCATCATATAAAAGTTGCAGAAATTTTGCATGCAAGCATTTATAACAAATATTTTCTGCACTGCATCTTGTACGTAGTACTCCAAATTATGCATGCATAACCAGCGCATATTACGCAAGCTAATCAAGTGTGTTTTTTTACCATCTTGTACTAGCCCTCTATGTTCTAATTGTATATTTGTATTTTCATATAGTTTGAATTAATAACATTTTTGAGCTGAGGAATTTAAATCAGACGTCACTTTTTACTTGATAATGTTGTTAATATGTATTATTCGAGCAAATTAAATGAAATCAAACAACATAAAAATATAACCAAACTTATTTAGAATAGATATACGGAGTACTTACAATAACGAGGCCGGCTTATGTGTCTTGAAGAAGTAATACTAGGCAAGACGAGAAAAATAACAAGAACAACAACCAAGGACGTAGAACTCATCATCTTCATCTTCATCTTCGTTTTCTTGTGTTGTGTTGCTTTTAAAGTCGGTCGAATTTTTGTCAGCTTTCAAGTTCACTCTAGTTTTTATAACCTTTGAGTGAAGTACGTACTTGTATAATAAAAAAGTACGAAGGAACTAGCTAGTTTTAAGTTAGCAAGAGAAGAAAGAAAGGGTGAGAAATATATAAAGGGGAAGTAAGAAGAGGTGGGTATTTAAGCAAATCACAGAGAAACCTAACACTTTGCTAAGTGAATCACATGAAAACGGGTGCAAGTTAAAAGAGAAGAAAAAAAAATTGAGTTCACAGGGGTTAGGCCCTTTGTTGCAAATGCTCACGCTTTTGTAACTCAACTTTGCACAAAACATTGATTCTCTGACCCATGTCATAAATATGGTTCTTTCTCCGTTTCAAATGTGAACGTTCGATTTCTGGCAGGTTTGAGTCGGGTAAAATTATGTACGAGTAAGTCGAAGATTCTCTAATACTTTTATAGTTTTTACTTTTTAGTAGCAACATTGTTGCAGTTCGTACGAAAATTCTCAAATCAATTAAATCAGTTGACTCTAGACTCTAATGGAAAATGTAGTGTGTTATTGGTGGTCGGTTGACCCCTATAAAATTGAGGAATCGTCAAAATCTTTGCTTCAAACGATATCATGGGATAATGTTTCGATGTATTCTGATCCTTACAACCGAATAAAGTTCTCTTATTGCTTCTACTCCCAGTAATATATAAGCATAAACCATATTTCTCTACTTGGTGATTTTGACCCTCCATTCTTTACTTTCTAGATTCGCCATTGTCCCGTATCAACTCAATCAAGTGAGTATACATCGAAAAGTTTTAAAATTCGAACAAGGTGCTAAGGTGCATGGTAAAATTAAATTTGAATGTGGAGATGTTAAGGTAAGAAAATGGAGGATGTAATAAATAGAGTGGCAGAAGAGTGTTTCCATTAATATTGTGACTACCATTAATATGTCTTCGCAAATCAAATTCATACTGCAACCAGGACTAGTATCATTAATTACACTTTTCTGATCAACTTCAAATCCTTGTTTTTTCTGTTGGTTCTTTCAAATTTTAGGTTCATACTTTCGCGGGAAATTTTACATTTTGCGCCAAATTTTGTCAATTTTTCTTGTTCTTATCTGCGATCATCTGCATGAAAACGGGTATTGGGCCAAATGGGCCAACCTTCTTCTTTGGCTCAAAGTTCGGACTCAAGCCCAATAGTTCATTAGCTAGCATGATAAGAGTTTTGGGCCGAACATCATATACCAATAAGAAGTCATGTGTTCCGAGTAGTCAACGCCAGGAACTTGGCCTTTTTCCGTCGGAAAGTCAGTTTTGGGAGTGTCTTACAAAGAATAAAGGAATGTTAGACAAGAATAAGATTATAGGGAATGTTTAACAAAATGTACGCTACATAGCTATAAGGTACTCCCTCCGGTCCTATTTAAACTTCCTTCTCCCTTTTGCGCACTCCAAAAAAAAAATAATAAATAATATTTTTTATGATTTATTTAGCAAATATATTTAAAAGTTAATCTTAGCCAACATCTTTATGTTGCCTTCCTAATTTTTCGGGAATGGGAAGAACAAAGTCGAAACCCTGAAAAAGGGAGAAGGAAGTTTAGATAAGACCAGAAGAGTAGTGTTTAACAAAAAAAATCCTTAAAAATAAGATGAGCGTCCAATTATCAGATAAATCTATTATAGTTGACCTACTACTATTACTAATCTAATAAACCTCAATCTTCACAAACCAATTAACAAAACAATAATATCTTCCTTTTCACACTTTCACATTCATCATACAATCCTTGGTCCTTACTAATCACACGCACCCTCCACGTTATCCCCCACCAAAAAGTCCACACTTCAAAACTAAGACCATCACTCAATCATGTCATTTTCGCAAATCAATGGATCCACATCTTCCTTTAAAACTCCAAGCTGACCAAGCCAAGTACAATCTTCTATTTTGTTAGGATCGACTCATATGATTAGGGATGATATTTTCCCTGGTTTAGGTTCAGTTCTAGATGAAAACAATTAAGCTTGTTTGTTACTGTAGTTGTTTTAGTTAAAGCGTACTGTTAAATGTTAACTATGTTGGATATCTAACTATCATGAATACACGATGATTGTACGGATTTCTCCTGTGGAAATTCTCAATTGAAAGTGCTTAATACTCCGTATAACATTTTGTCGTGAACTTAACTTTCCCTCTAATAACAAGCATCTGGAATCAAAAACGGATTATTAACATTCATCATATATATTCAATGATAGTTCGTACTTTTTCACATCTTAACTCATAATAGTACACCATAAATTACTTACTTATTTTCATACATTGTCCATTATCCAAAAAAGGAGACAAAAATTGACAATTGAACAACAACAATATCTACTCCTTCATTTGTTTTTATATGAAATATTACATTCTTTCTTGTTGGCCTACTACAAATATAATTGGTATGACCTTAATGTTCTCATCAAACCAATACTAACAAACAAACCACATATTCCCTCTCACACTTCACATATCACAATCATGACTCATCACTCATATTACCCATCACAACTCACAACATGCAACTATTTAATTTGATTACAGCTTTCTGACCGACCTGGTTACAACTTATTAACCCAAGTCATTAAAACGAAACCAACTCTAGATAAACTAAACAACGACACTCAGAATAAATCAATCGCAAATTACTCCGTATAAAACTTAATCCTAGTTATCACCTTAAACCAATATTTCACCTCATCGAATCAAATCTATTCTGATATGATCTAATCTGATCTGAACTGAACTAAACGCTTACGCGGTCTATCTCACATGCCACACAATATATTAAGCATTGTCCCCCACACCAAAAGTCTGACATTTCTCTCCAAAAAAAACTTCCAATCAAATCATTTCTCACAAAATCATGGAATACCCACACGGCCACGTCGGACACCACCGCCACCACAACCACCGTGATGACGACGGCGACGACAACTACCCACCACCACCACCACAACCCTTCTCCCACTCCCCATACCCACCACCACCAAACCATCAGATGGGCCACTCTTACCCAGCCCAACCACCTCACCAAACCTACCCTCCACCACCGTCTTACGGCGGCGGTGACGACGCACCACCTCCTTCTTTCCAATCATCTTACGCCCCACCACCCCATTCGGAATACCAAAACTACCCTCCTGCCCCACAGCCTTCGTACGACCACCAGCCTTCGTACGGCCATGAAGGTGGCGGCGGTGGTGGTGGTGGGTCCCCTCCTCACCGTTTTCAGCCGCACATGCCGGGTTTCATCTCGTCCCATTTCCGCCATGAGTCGGATGATCAAGGTGGGGCCAGTACCCATTCGTACGGTGGTGGGCCTGAGGCCGGGTCTGAGTCGGGCTTGGCCCATCTTGAGAATAAGCCCAGTTGTAAGTTTCTGTGCAGAGGTGGTGGTGATAGGTATGCTGTTGGGATTCGTGATGGCAAAGTTGTGCTGACTCATCCTGATCATTCCGATCCTACTCAGGTTTTTTTTTTTAATTTAATTTCCCTAATTTTTTAATCTTTTTATTATTGTTGTTTACGTGTATGGGGTTACAAATGAGGATTCATGTTAGCTGACCTCGAAGTTGTGAATTATGCATGTGGCGCAAAAGTCAGTACAATCAAATACTAGTTGAGAATTGAGATCATAGATGTGATCTTTTAAATTTTGAGGCTTCAAGATGAAGCTGAATTTTGCTGTTTGATTGGGCCTGTTGTAACTTGTTGTGTGTTACTGTTGATCATGTGAAAATGTATGCGCATTTGGTTTCAATTTGATGAAAAGGTACAATCTTTTTATTGTCTTACGTGTATGCGGACAATGCGGTTACAAATGACAATTCATGTTAGCTGACCTCGAATCATTTTGTTGTTACTGGGTGACGCAAAAGTCAGTATTATTGAACAAGAATGGGGATTTGAACCGAATAATAGTTGTTTGTGCTAGTTTAGATTATATATGTGATCTTTTGAATTTTGATGCTTCAAAATGAAGCTGAATTTTGCTTTTTGATTGGGCCTGTTGTAACTTGTGTGTTACTCTTGATCATGTGAAAAGGGTATGCGCATTTTGTTTCAATTTGATGAAAAGGTACAATCTTTTTTATGTTTGAGAAATTGTTTGATGAATTTGTGTGTATGTTGATGAATTTAATCATATGTTATTTTGATCACACTGAACTATGGATTGCGTGGAGTGGAGTAACCTGAAAAGTTGTAATATTATGATCGGTCAACACTACATTATGTTGAACATTGGATTACTTTATAGGCATTTTGTGTTTTATACTTTTGATGACTAATGTGGGTGTATTTGGTTGTAATCTGATCAAAGGTTCCGAACTTTTTGATTTAATGAACGAATGTGGGTGTATTTTGATGTAATCTGATCAAAAGTTCCGAACTTTTTGGTTATTGAACGACTGTGGGTGGATTTGTTTTGAGTGGAGAAATTGTTTAAGGTAGTGTATGTAGATTGAGTACCCTATTTTTTTGGAGGCATTTAGATTGAGTTAGATAATGTTGACTTCATGTGTGGGGGTGATCTTTGTTGCAATCTGATCAAAAGTCCCGAGCTTTTTGTTTATTGAATGAATGTGGGTGGGTTCATTTTGAGTGGAGTGATTGTTTGATACTTTGATGTAGTGTAATCGTATGTAGATTGAGTGAAATAATGTTGACGTCATGTGTGGTGGTGATCTTTGATGTATGGTTTGTGTGGATGTTTTGTGGTTGCAGCACTGGGTCAAAGATGAGAAGTACAGCACTAAGGTGAAGGATAAAGATGGTTATCCCAGTTTCATGTTGGTGAACAAGGGCACTGGGCAGGCTGTTAAGCATTCAATTTCTTGTCATCCGGTGAGTTCTCGCACTTTGCTTTGAATTCTCTGTTGCTTGGAGCTTAGAAGAGTTGAATCAGTGAACATAGAAATGAGAAAAGTTGAGCTGGAGCTTGGTTGTAGATGGCCTTCCCATTGTTCTGTGTTTTATAGATTGGGCAGTGTTTGGCTTTCGATGCTTAAGGTTGCTAGGGATGATATGATGGATGTTAAATGCGAGTTGTCCTCCGCTCCCATTTCAGTTAGATTGACATCTTGCAAACATGCACGTCACTGCACCAATCGTCATGTATGCTGAGGTTGACCTTCATCTCCATAGCTTTTGCCTTAGTGAATTTCATATTAGTTCATGATTATAAAGGAAGTCTTTTTATTTTATTATTACTAAATAGTGTTAGCTTCTAGATCATTGCTGGGACAAAATTGGTACTTGATAATCCTGTCTTCCTTGTTGACAAGTTGCGCAAAGGTCAATCCTTAACATACTTGACTTTCAAAAAAATTGCCCACTGTCTGCACTTTGCTGTTATGCTCCTTCATGATCTGGTGTGACAGTGTGACACGATAGCCTTCTTTATGTTTATGATCTCTTTGGAATATGACTTTGTCTGCTGAAGCTTGGTTGATCAGCAGTTTCTGGAGTCACATTTGGCAAGATATGATGTGGTGAAGGAGTTTCTCTATGCATTTAGTCTCCTAGCTCAACTTATCTTTCCAAAAACGTAGTTGACCATTTTTCTTCTCAAAACTTTGGTTATTTATCTTGCATTTCTGTCTGAATTACTATTCAGGTGCAACTAGCCCCTTACAAGCCTGATGTTTTGGATGAATCTGTGCTGTGGACCGAGAGTAAGGACTTGGGTCATGGTTTTAGAACTATCAGGACCGTGAATAATATTCACTTGGTCGTGGATGCTTGGAATGCGGATAAGGATCATGGTGGGATGCATGATGGCACTGTTCTTGCACTTTATGAGACTTGGAAAGGGGACAATCACAACCAGCAATGGAAGATCACCCGTCACTGTAAGGCTCTATCTCTTGCATCTGAATTTAACTATCATTAGTGTTCCTATTCATCGTTGCCACATTCTGTTCTCATCCTCTATTGCAGCTCAAAGTAGTTACTACTAGTGAAACCCTTTTTTTTTTTTGGGTAGATTCATGAGAATGAGAACAAGCTTTAGGTATGACTGTCCTACTGTTAGTTATGGTAAGACGTTAGAAGTAAGAACCAAGTCATGGTGTGATTTTAAGCTTTTCGTATGATTTTTCAACATGGAACTTCAAAACCACACCGTCAACCTTTGAAAGCTCACCATGTCTTACCAAAATGTACTGTGGGACAGTCTTTAAGTTTTTGCTGATAGGTAATGTGCATTATCGGATCTACTCATCTAGTTAGTGAACTCCTTAGCAGATAACCAACAAGCATCTCTCTTTAGTCACGACAGCCACTTACGATGCTCAAGCAGCAACCATCATGATAGTAATGTTGCTTTTGGATGTTCGCTTTGCAATGTCAAAAGAGTAAATCTACTATGAAATATTTATGCGTAGTTGAGCACCCCCATTGCAGATTTTGCCTTGCCTTATGTGAGACATCAAGTGCATTTTTTTACCTCCCTAGATCAGTCAATTCGTAAGTTTTAAACGAATCATTTTTCTCTGGCTGAATGCAGGAGAGCTTATGCCTCGCATTGGATCCCTGCGAACTCAGGGGAGGCGAGACCGCAGGGCAGAATTCTTTTATCAATAAATATGTATTTTACCTTCAGTGTGTATTGCTTGGTATGACAATATATATGCTTTTGTACTAAGCAATGTTGCTGCGAATGATGGAGATTTTTTCATGGCGAGTTTGGATTGATTTGAGCGTGCTTCCTTCTGTAATATTATTTGGATATATACTGTTATTTTGTCAAAGTACAGGCCTTTAATTCTCAAACTCTCATTGTCATGAACAACTGTACTGATATATTTCATGTTCGAGTCGAGTAATTTCAGGTGAGTTACAGGTTAGATATGAACGAGCCAAATTTTATTTTTAGTTTTTTTTCAACCGCTCTTTTAGGATTGGGCCCAAAATTCGTGTTTACAACCCCAAACTTTTATGGTGGTATCAACTCGTTTTTGTGTCAACTCGTCCGTCCGACCTCTAAAGGGATGCTCTAGGACATCATCGTCTTTATTTACTTTCGACATTTTTCCACAAAATGTTCTCATTATTCTGTGGAGAAAAAATTTGTTCTTATTCTTATAATAATTATTAATAATATTATGCATTATGCTTAGAACTTTTGTGATGTAGGATGTTTTTGTGCTATATAAACCCCCATAGCAACTTCACTCATTTACCAATAAGGCTAAGCTCAACCATGGAGTTCCTCACACCATATGGCCAAGCTGATCACCCTAGCCACCACTATGGCCGAGGCGAACACGACTACCCACCACCACCTGTCAAGCAATCCTCGTACTCCTACCCTCCGGTAGACACCACTTATGGCAACGGTGGCCCTTATGGCGCTCCACCGTCTTCCTACCATGACACGTATGATCAGCCACCTCCTAGAGGCTACAACTCAAAGCCCTCCCCATATGTGGGTGACACATATGATCAAGCACCAAGGGGCTATACCTCAAAGCCCGCGCCATATGCGGAATACCAAAACTACCCTCCACCACCACCTCCTAGTTCATATGGTGGACATGAGGAGACCAATCCTCATATGCCTGTTTTCATTGAAGGCCCAGCACAAAATTATCCTAAGCCCAACTATAATACAGGTAATAACAACTACGAGTATGTTAGTAATGGTGTTGGGCTTGGTGGGCCGCCTAAGATGGGCTATCAGGCTAACAAGCCCAGTTTCAGGATTTCCTGCAAAGCTGGTGGTGATAGGTTTGCTGTTGCTATACGTGATGGGAAAGTTATCCTTACTCGTCCCAACTCCACTGATCCTACTCAGGTCTCTACTTGATTTCCTTCTCTTTTCGGTTTTTTTCGCTTTTGAGCATGTGTAGTAATCGTTAATACGTTATGTAAAAACTTGTATAAGACGGTCTAATATTAAATGATCATTCTTATGGTGAGCATGAGACATAACGTAAAGATTTGAGATAATACTTGGGGGGTTTAGAAATGATATGCTGTTTATAATCTCGAATACTCGTGCTTTCATGTTCAAAAACCTTACACATTTCTCTTTGATCATAACCTATGTACGAAGTTATGATTAGACGGTCTCATAGGAGACTTATTGGACCAAAATGGTTATATGTTATATTACAACCAATTTCCTGTCTAACTAATCTGAGGTTTCTGTCATTCTGTGTCTTTTAAGATTTGTGCTCTGAATTCGATTTTGATTGTACGCGGTTTAGTTGACTGTGTGGATAAGTTGATGATGTTGTTTTCATTTGCATGACTTATTGGTGTTGCAGCACTGGTACAAAGATGAGAAGCACAGCACAAAGGTGAAGGACGAGGAGCGCCATCCAAGTTTCATTTTGGTGAACAAAGCTACTGGACAGGCTGTTAAACATTCAGTTTCTGGTTATCCTGTGAGTTACCAATCTTATATGCATTGTCACTTCTGTTTCCGTAAGTTCATAATGCTGTCGAAAATTTTCAATTTTCATGTCTGGTTAGAACAGGATAAGTTTGAATTATTATGTTTCCAGTAGGGTAATTTTTTGAGGTCGTACTTTGAATGAATATGGATGGCATTCACTTTGGTACGACCATCAACTTTACGAGTGGAGATCATCTGTCGCATAGTTATGTTTAAAACACGGGTTTTATTGTCGCATAATTAAAGGGTATTTAATTTATAAAGTTTGATACTAAAGAATAGATGCTTCTCAAGTGGTCCTTCCTTTATATCCTGATAAGATTCCCAAGCTGTGCCTTGGATGGTATCTCAGTCGATGAATGTCACTGATCAGAGATTCCCCTGATAGCGCAAGGCAGAATCCTTTTGGGATGTCAATTCAGAACATATTCTGTGTTTTTGTTAGCAAAGTCTATATGCCCATATACTTTGCTGTCATCTGATCTTTTTCGAATGTTCATGCCACATGTTTCTGATTACGGATTTTACTGATTTATGTTCACAAGCCTGAAATCAACTTATATGTAAATGTAATGATTTATCATCTGTTTCAACATGACATAAGATTTGGTGAAAGATAAAGCTTCTGCAGTTTGCACCTAAGTGTTTCAACATTTCTCGGGTTTGAAGTACTGTATGTCCGTACAGGTGCAATTGGTCACCTACAATCCTGATGCTTTCGATGTATCCATCATGTGGACTGAAAGCAGAGACTTGGGCTCTGGTTTCAGGACTGTCAGGACTGTGAACAATGTTGGCATGGTTATGGATGCTTGGAATGCTGATAAGAATCATGGTGGAATCCGTGATGGCACAGTTGTTGCTCTGTACAAATGCTGGAAGGGAGACAACCAGAATCAGCAGTGGAAGCTCACCCCTTACTGTAAGTCTTTGGAACACGTGCATCAGTATCAAAATCACACTGCGCTTATCTATCTTCTCACTTCTCAGTGTTCTCATTATTTGTCAAGATGCCTGTACATCAGCCTGCAAATGTGACTATCAAACTCACAGTTCTGCTTTTCAATATGTGTAGGAGAGCTCGTACTGGAGCGATGTCACAAGTCTTTGGCACCAAGACACCATGTCCTTCTGCAGACTCAGAAGTATCGCATTTGAGAAATTATCGCTTATAGCATGTACTAAGACCTAAGTTCTGTACTATAATAATGTGGGCATGCACCAGTATCAACTGTTGCTGCGGCCTACAATAGAGTTTCACTGCACTAAATATTGATGCAGGAGACCTTGTTCACCTGTAATACAACTCTTAATTGTGTAACGGAATTACTATTTGCTGTAATAAGTCGCAAAGACATTTGAAGTAAAATGCTCAGAATTTGCACTTCACAAGACAACCACTAGAAAATCGAGATGATTGCGCGAACATCATTTTCATAAATATACAAAGGATGTTGAAGTTAGGTACAGATCTCAACCAACAACGTATCCGCAAAGGCCATGAACAACAATGGTACAAAGGGCTGTAGATCTGCAATGCGGACTACTGAAGAGCCCTGTAGTATTCAGCTTCCGCGCATGTATAGGAGTTCGGTCTTGCATATCACAGCACTGTTCTGAAAAAAGAATCAGGTGTCTGGGACGTTGTGACTGACTCTCAGAATGGCATCTGTATCAGAGTCCCAAAAAACAGTCGTTTCCATTGTCGTATCCGAGTGATTTTTGTTCCTTCGGAGGTTCACACGATTGAGGATTGCAGACCCCTTTTTGCTGATAACTGGAGGTGAAGTTTCTAAGATATACCAGCTTGAACATAGATGTTTAACTAAGACCTCCTAAGATACTACACTTGGTATTGATGGAACATCCATGAGAACTTGCAGAACTGTTTCTGTATAAAGAGAAATAAACAGAATATCAACGATTGGGAAATCAGTGCTAACACACAAAATCGAGGATAAGTGCAAGAGAACGATTTTAGAGTCGTTCGGCATAACCTAATCCACAACACAACTCTACTATAAAAGTAGTCTCACAAAGTCACAAGTAAGGCAAACTTGACAACCCTCACAAAATGAACGACCTAAGAACCCGAGTACCTAAGAACCCTCACTCAAAGGAACTTGGAGAAATCTCACACAAAACTCACTCTTTTTGATGTGGCTACCACCTCTCATCACAACTTAAGGTCCCTATTTTGTAGGGCTTAACAAACTCTAGAGTCTTCTATGAGCGAGAGTACTAGAAGTCTCCATACATGCATCATGCCTCATTGCCTCTTCACATTCTACGAATTTAATCTAACAAGGAATTAAAAGAGTTTTTCAACATCAACTAACCTGTCCAGAGTCAAAACCTCACTGGAAAAACCTTCTACTACAACGAGCTGATCCTTCCTCCTCATACTCGAATTTGGTGGCACACATTGTCTCAAAATCAGGGCTAGATGCTAGAAGTGAACCACCTCGCCAAACACCTAATATGGGACTGTGTAAAAAATAAAAACAATCAGGTGAAGAGGTTTAGGCATAATGGTATAGTATCTCTGAGAAATTGGTTATAGTGAAAATTACTCTTCTTGAGTGGTTATTTTCACTTGGTAATCATCAGGTA
>JBBYHQ010075258.1:0-30258 GCA_038382645.1 Spergularia azorica
AACAGTCACACATACACTGTTCCATATACTGTTCTATCCCTTCGTTATCCTCTTTAAAGTGCGAAAAAGTTACAATTTGGGTCATTTACTCGAATTCCCTCAAACACTTTATTCACCCCCCCTCTAGAGTGTCCGCCTGATACCAACACGTATGCTATCTATTCTTTCTTTTTTTCTGCTAATAAATGATGTTTTTTAGGTTTTTTTTATTTAATTTTTAGATGTGCTACTTTGTTTCTGGGCCCATAAGAGCGAGACTTACTGAATAAAAATAATCAAAGCTAAGGCTGAGGCAGTACTAGTAGTAATTAAAGTTTAAGCTATAAATTAAATTAAAGGATTTCTTTGGTTTAACACAGCTTTTATAGTAAAGATTTGGTGAGATATTCTAGTTTCATGTTTATCCAACGACAACAATATAGAAAACACATTCGCTTGACTCACAACGAAAAGTACACCGATTTAAAAATTACAAAATACTATAGTAAGTTGTCGATCACTATTCTCACCAACAATACAAGCTAGACCTAGCTTTCTCGACATCTTACTTACGGAAAGGGTTACAAGCTTTCGGATCATAGCGTTCCCGACATCTTACTAGCAGAAAGGGTTACAAGCTTTTGGATCAACAATGGTAACTTGAACTGCCGGAAAGGGTTGCCTGAGGGTGGTGCGTTAAGATACTTTGTCCGGCTGATAAGTTGTCTACGCAAGAGGTTCGGTAATCGTAAGTTCTTGTTAAACTAAGCATTGTGATCGTATCAGTCGCCCTCGCAAACTACGTGGAACTGGCAGTAAATTTTCTTTTTTTTTTTCACTATAATGACATGGTAGGATAAAACAAAAGAAGAGGTTTTAAAGTTGGTTAGACTTATGCGAAATAAGTACTCCTAACTTGTGAATTTTGTTGCCAAAACTGATGGAGCTGTGGAGTTTAAGTTGGCACATTGCAGATAGCGGCTACATAGTGGAAGGCTGGAGCCTTTTGTGTGGCAAAATTGGGCCAAGTAAGAATAGTTGTACAATGGTGTATTTTTGGAATAATTTGTCATGTTAGAGGAAATTCTTTCATCAACTAAAGTGACCATCCAAACGAGTAAAAGTTAGTTTGTTTTCGTTTAACACAACTTTTATAACATTGATTAAATGATTAGGTCAAATATTCCAATTTAAGCGCGAATTAACCTGAAAAGTGCGGGGTTCGCTAAATGGTTTGTGTTTGAATGGTTATTGAACTAACCTAGGTTTGATCGTTGAAAACCCAGAGTCGCCACCCTATCTTTACCCCGACAAGGAGGGATTTCGAAATATGTTTAAAAAGCACAAGTTCGAAAACGAATGAAAGAATTTTAAGGAAAACCTTTCGAAAAACAAAAATGACTCCATGCGCCCTAAGGCAAAATTCTGTTTTATTGTTTATTCACAATTTGGAAAACTAGTCTACGAAATAGAGAAAAAGGGTTCGGGGCCTTAGTTAAGGAGTGCAGACATTTGCAACTCGTCTCCCCTTCCGTCATAAGGACGGGCACTTAGTAATACATCATTTCCTTCTAAAGAGTCTCGGTATAGTGGTTACGTTAAAATCCATATAAATAAGTAGAAATAGAAAGCACATATATTCACATTATCATTCACATGCAAGAAATTAGGAGAAGAATTTACAAAAGATTTCCTGAGTCTTTTGCGTACGGACTTGGGGGGTTTGAGCACCAAAGTTGCCCTACGTACCTTTCATCGTGGGATTGGAATCCACTCGAGGATCAAAACCCAACGTAGTTCTGACGGGCAGCCCCACGACAACGGCCTTTTCCACTGGGGGTAGCGGCTAATATCTGCGAGGGTAGGTGGATGGATCCACAGTGTAAATATCATTCCACAAGGGAAATGATCGGGTTGATTCCACTGGTGATATCACCCATGTGGGGGTAGAGATGGGTTTTACTTCGCTTGGAAATGGTAGAAAGTCGTTTCACTCAAAGTCGTACTATTGAAAGACTTCATAGATGACTCACATTAGAGTCAAGTCGATCCACGTACAATAGAGCAAGGTATATTCCGCTTGCATCTATGTGTCTCTCGTCGAGACAGCGATCACCTTTGATCACCATGCCTCCTGAACCAGGCATGCCTCTTGAACGAGGTCCATAAGTGGATGACTCGACCTCTCTAAGTCGAGTTTAAAGATTAGACCTCTCAATAGTTTGACTATTGTCGAATTGACTCTCGCGGGGATATTTAATGAAAAATGGATTGGGTTGTGTGACTGGGCTCAGTGGAATTGGCCGTATCGTTAGAGCTGCCCGTGTAGGCCCTACAACAATATAAGGAAAATAAATCGCAGATTCGATTATGTTCGATCAAGTGGTGTTCCACTGGGGTGTTGGTGGAATAGTTGATAAAGGTGAATGTAGATCGACCTCAAGATCGCGCATAAGCGAATTGGCAATCCTTGCCTAGTGTTTGGGTAGGGCCCCATCCAAAGCCCATACCAAGAACGGGAAAATAAAACTTTACATGCAAAACACATCAAAGAAAGTTTATTTACTTCTATGTACAAAAAGATTTTGAAAAAAGATAGAATTCTTAAAACGTTGGGGGAAAATGGAGGAAAACGACTTTAATTAGAAAAACTTAGAAAAAGACGTTTAAAAAAGAATAAGAAAACATTTTTAGAGGTTTTTGGTTTTATTAATTACATTATTTACAAAAGGGTCAATTTAAGCCCTTATTGACTTTAATTGACTCGGGTTGACTTCGGTTGACTTGCACCTATTTGCAAAGTTGACATTAGTCGGTTTGAGGTAGAGTCGGGTTGACTTGGGTAGACATGGGTTAACATCCGTAGACTTGGGTAGATTTCTTTGACTTTGGTTGACTCGAGTGGATTTTGGGTTTTTCGTTGGATTTTAGTAGGCTTTGGTAGACTTGGTTGCATTTTGATTGGTTTTGGACCATGGTTGACTTTCATTGACTTGACCTCGATTGACTTGACTTAGGTTGACTTGACTTCAATTCACCTAAACTTTATTCTAAGTGTTTAAAGTCATCAAACAAATAGATTGATTAATTAGACTCCCTACTAAGTCTAATAGTTTTTACAAAATGGGTGGAATAGACTCCTAATTAAGTCTAAATCGTTTTTCTCATTTTGACATCTCAACGGGGTAATGATGTCAAAATGATGTCAAGCCTTGGTGGGTAATGATGTCATTTTGAGAGTATAAGGAGCGGAGCGTTTTCTCGCAAACTAATGTTCCCCTCAGTAAAGGGAACGGCCACAAAAGGCCCTAGAGGCAAGCTTATGAATTCATATGGCTCAATAAACCGATACTTCATCATTACCCACCAAGGCTTGACAAGAAAACCGTTAGTAATGTATTGGACAGAAAAATGAATTGAAATGCAAAACATAAAAGAAAAAGGATAGAAATAGCACCTTCGGCAATCATTGTTGAAGATCCTCCAAGTTAGGGTACGTACTAAGTCACCTAAACAAGTTTTAATCTAAGTGAGGTTGGTTGATTTTGATTACTTATGTGCTAAAGTGATCCTAATGCTACACATTTATTAGTAAATGATTAGATTTAAAGTGGAGTTTGATGTGAGAAATAAATGAGAGAATATGATCAAATGTGGAAATGAATGTAAGAGAGTAAACTCTCTCTTTTTTCTTTGCTTGAGGGCCGGCTCTTCTCTATCGCTTTCTCTTCTCTCTTTTTTTTTTCTTTTTTCTTTTTGTGTTGATGAGTATTAAGTATGATAATAGTAAATGAAGAGTATTTGTTTAAGTAGAAAGAGGAGAGAATATGAGTGAAGGAGATTGAATGAGTGAATAAATATCAATTGAATGGACAATTAAAAAACACTCCCTTACTCTCCAAGCCTCTTGGCCGGCCAAACAAGAGCCAACACAACAAAAATTTTGTCTTTTTGCTATTGTATTGAAGAAGGAAGAATCAATGACTCACTAATTGAAAAATAAATCAAAAATGAAATAGTTAGTATCTTTTTGGCATATTGTTAGTGTAACTATGAATGACATGAGCATGACATATATAAAATGATGTCATTGCTTATGTGGTTTAGTATTATAAAAACGAAATCGGTTTTGGCTCGTTTCGTGCAAATTTACCTCGGTTTGCACAAAATTGAAAACCGGGTGAATTAAATCAATGAACTAATGAAATTAGAAATAAAAATGATAAAAATCAATGTTATTGATATTATTTACACAATTTTCGAAATTTATATAAATAATAGAAAAAATGGTAAAATTGAAATTGTTGAGAAATTGTTTTATTCACAAATAAACGAATAGAAATGGGTGAATAGAAATGAATAAAATTAAATTAAATTAGAAAATAGAAATGGAATTAGAAAATAGAAATAGATTAATAAAAATGAAAAATAAAAAGGACGAGACAAAATTTGGTGTCTACAAAAAGATCGAAAATTTAGATAAAAATCAACTATAGACGCAAGGTTGGATCACTTAATAACCAACTCGTCTTTGAATAGAGAGTTATAAATCATTTTACCCGCTCATCCCCTATTTGTAATAGAATAATAAATAAAATATAACACTCATGCTACCACCAAGTTACCGCATTAACACCACCGAGCGTCGCGACCAACCGGACAGATAGTACATTGGTGTGATATTCACCAAGATAAAACCTTGTGACTCTATTTTCCTGTTTTGTAGTATATATTACCAATCTTAATATAAGGGGTTCCCAATGCTACCCCTCTTTTCTGAACAATGTTTAGATGAGCCAAGATAAAGTTGTAGGGAAAAATCTTATAATTTGTGTCGAACAATAAGGGCTACGGAGTTGTATATGATTTGCAGCTTTTCAAGGGATCAAGATTTGATGTATTACGCTCATGATCTCCACACTTTGTGCCTCACAATATATATCGTGATAGAAAACGCTTATTCGACGGTGAAAACTTTGAAAACGCTTTCGGATGACTGACAACGGAAAGTAAACCAATTTAAGAATTATAAACTACTATAGTGGGGCTGCATTCAGTGAGAAGTGATAATTTGGTGAGAAGTGAGAAGTAATCTCAGCCTTTGATAAGGTGGCGGCTAGATCTGGAAAAAAAAGAGCGCGAAACGAGGGAGAGAGAAGTCGCCGTTGCGCGATGGGAAAGGTGGACGCAGTCCTGGGACGTTCGACGAGAACTCGGCGGAGTCAGCGAAGTCAGGCGGTGGTGTCGGCACTGGAAATGGTGGTCGACGGTGGGTGTGGCGGTAGCGGTATAGCGGCTCCGAGGGAGGGGGGGAGAAAAGAGGAAAGGAGAGGAGAGAGAAAGTGTTTGATATTTTTGTTAACCGGAGATCCTTTATTTAGTTTCAAAAATAGCTTATTAATATATTTAGTTGCTATAACAAACGGGAGGAGAGTACATTAAGTTGCAAAAACAAACGGGAGAGGAGTACATTAAGTTACTAAAACAAACGGGAGGAGAAGCTTGATTCGTTTAGTTAAATTCTAAAGAAGTGACAAAAGGATAGACCATTTGCAAATCTTTCTGCAGATATTCATGTATGAATGAATATTATGTATGATCGCGTTTCATGTACTTGTGTGCATATATACTTTCTATAGGTTGAGCAGATTATGTTTGGTGGGCCAAGTGAAGTTATGGCATTGCCAACACTCCCTCCCAGCAAGGTATTAACTAAACACTTCATATAAGTATCTCTCGCTAGCATCTTGCTTAAGTTAATTGTCACCAATGCTGAATTTAAAATCTATCTCCTTCATAAGAGAATTCAAACATCAAATCATGTATGTTGTTAGTGTTAAGCAACTAATCTTGTGTGTTGAAATATGACTCATTCAATATATTTTAGATTGAAAGTAGTTGTCTAACAAGTTTATTTTGCTGCAAATGTCGCAAACTATACCATAGCCCTTTGCTGCAAATGTCGCAAACTATGTTCCATGCTAACTTGGACTACATCGGTCATCTTCTTCGCCTTCCCTGATTGCTTCTCACCATCAATCTCTCTATAGCCTCATCAACAAATGTGCTTTGGTTTGCGACTTAGGACTCCCCTGAACTGTAAGCTCGAGTAATCCTGGTATGACCCCTTCTCTGAGAATGGGATCCCGGTACTTGCATCGACCACCCTCACATATTGTTACCCCAAGAGCATGCTCTCGGCTCTGAAATGAGCCACTCTCATGGACTTCAACGACTGCAAGTTTCCCGCCTTCTTCGTTCAGAGACCGGAGCTCTTCTTCCTGCACCAGAGATTCTTATAGCGTTGTACGTTTTTCAACTGCTTTTGAGGATTTCTTGCACGTTTTGAGCAAGTGTATCATGGGAGGTATGGGATCTGCCTCGAGGATCACATTGATGTTATTAGAGTGGGTGGCAAGCTCGTAAATTGCTATGACAGCTTCAACCTTGGCTTGTGGGGTGCCAGTTTCTAGGACATTTATGAGAAGACGGATTGCACCAGATGTTGTAATGGTTGGCTTGTTCGAGGAGGATGTTGAAAGCGTTAGCAGAGATACAGTTGCATATTTCTGATTCTCAGATTGAAGGAAGCCGATTATTGGATCGAAGGCACCAGAAGCCAAGATGCTCATTTTATTCTTGAGGACCACCAAGTACATTTTATATTCGCTATCGAAAACTTGATCATAGGTGACTGTTACCCCTCAAAACTACACACATAAGATATGAAAGGAACAGTTGTGATGTTTAATTGTGCATAATCTACATGTCCACATAGCCATTTCACAATCTAAAATCACCAAAATCTTAACCTCGGAAATTTACACTGATCACAGTAACAAAAGTTGATTAAGCCAAGCCCAACATCTTAAGCAAGGTCTATTCATCAAATCTGATTCACTTACAAAAATTAAACCAATTAAGGGGCCTTAATTACTAATTAAATTAGCTGCATCAACAGAATTAACAACTTGAAATTTAATCAAGTACTCACTATGACATTATAGACTACTAAAGGTGTTAAATGTGCTGATCTACAATCACAGAAACACGCAAAGTTTAGATTTTTTGTATTTTGTCTGGACATTTTTCTAGTATAAAGTCACAAAAGTTAAAAACGAAAACTGCAGATTAAAGTTGCAGAGGTGACAGGATTCTCAGAAATACACTAATCCGTCCAATTGCCTATGTATTCCCCTTTCATTCTGCGCGATTTTAATCATATCATCTAATACAATACATCCACATGAAAACACCACATGATAATAAAGATTATTGCTTAGATAAAAATTAAAGCAAACAAAAGTTAGCTGGAAAGAGAAAAATGAAAATAAAGAAAGAACATAAGCAACATGAGTTGAGCTAAAGAATAATAGCACATCACAATAATCCAATAACATCTTAAAACTTAACTGATCAGAACCCAAAATAAGCTAGTTGCCAAAACATTCATATATTATATGTATTATTATTATCCCATTGTCTTCCCAAAAACCAACTACATATATTGCACACATTTTGATCAAATGAGTTTTAGTAGTACATAAAGAAATAAACAATCACACATGTACACTAACTTTCCTCTGCGAAATGCGGAATTGCTAAGTCGATTCAATTCAAGAGCATGTCTGAACGATCAACCCACTTCAAAGAACTTATTCTTGCAATATATATCATAATCATTGTATATTTCAGTCACTAATAGATTAGGCGTATCAACTCCGCAGAGCCTGTATGATGACCTTACAGTTTCTTCTTCGGCAATGTATAGTACTTTAAATTTCCTTAGAAGAGTTTAAAAAAAAATATCATTTATGTGTCGTGCAGATTGATTTTGAAAATAATGGACAATATGTATACAGATTTCTTGGTAATTCAGGAGTTAACAAAAAAACCATTATTTCAATACAATAAACACAATAGTTAGATATTATAACATTAACACTTTCGCCAGAGAACTGCACTTGGTAGCGGAAATCGTTTATTAACATGTAATACCTCTCTACATTATCAAAACAATGGGCGCATATAAAAACTTATGGAATCACATAGACATGATACCGTAAAATGTAAGAATGGAATAACATAGACATGGCAATACGTGAGGGGAACTTATAAACATGAAATTGGCACGATACATGACTAACAGAAACAAAACATGCGAATTAGGAGCTAGCCATACTCATATCAGGGACATATGAACAAACCAACACCCAAAACTTTTTTTCGACCACGGCCTGTGTTTCATCACTTCTGGACTTAGCATAAAAGTATGTCTCTTCAAAGGTCTCTTTCGGAGCATCATTAGTCACTATAATAGCATGCGAAAAAGTAGGGGAGTATGAAAGCTAGCTAAGAATAGCCTCCCTCCCCCATCAAGCAAAACTAAATAAATAATGGACCTTCAGAAAAAAAAAAAATTTCCACCAGTGTTACCTTAATTGTTTTGAGTGATGGTTCATCCTGAGCAACGCATTCAGAAGCCTCATCTAGATCGCCTATAACAGGTTTCAGACTCTGACCTTGCTAACCACATGCGCTTCATTTTATCAACCGGCCTCTTGAACGACATTGCTTACTTGTTACAAAAAGTCAATTAGTGACATTAATCATGTTCATAAACAAACAGAGAAAACAAAGAGATCCCCAGAAATAGGGAATGCATTGAAAAATTGATTCGGAAAAAATTAAAACCAAATTTTCTGAGTTCAAAAAATCCAAACAATTGTTTCGATTGAGATGCGTGCAACGTCATAATTCCAAAGCTCCGGGACCGCGATTTTGCTACCGGCTGCGAAATCGGGTGACTGGGTTCTAATCTGGAACTCGAACGTCGTTGCGGTACCAACATCGCTCCGAACTTCGACCCCTCTTTCAATTTGATCATACACCTCCTGTTTTCGTGCTAATTTGACAAATAATGAAGTGAACAATGTTCATAATTTCATAATAATATAATACAAATGTTACCGAGAATCAATCAATTTAAAAGGAATTATGAGTAAAAACAATGTCATTGAACTTTAACTCCATTGACGATGCTTTAATATTTGATTTGAAGACAAGTTACAAAAAGATTTGAAGAAATGCAAATAAGTTGAACGGTGTGTGCTTCATCTTCTACCGTTAAATGGTGAATGCGGATAAGTAGGGAAAGGGGGAGGTGAAGGGGCAACGTCAGGCAATAAGGAAGGTCAGGGTAAACGAACTGATGGGAGTTAGGCGCATGAAGATATTTTAGTTTAGATAGTTTTACTTATGTTTTGGCCCAGTCATTTATTACAGTATGTGTGACATGGAAGAGAGAGAATAGGTCTAACTGTGGGCTGACACGTTAGATTACATAATTTTCTAAGCATTTATATATGAACTAATTTTACCAGCCACGTGTTACAACATCTAATTATTTATATCTTATTATTTTAGCTTCTTTCGAAGTTATTGGACTAGTTGATGGCAAATAGAATTTTGTTACTTTCAATCCGTTTTAAGGGTTCGATTTATGGTTTCAATGGTGACGCATTAATTCTTCATCACACTCTCTCTCCTTGGAAAGTCAATACCTTCCTTCACCCCTATAATGCTATCACTCTTCTGTCTAACTCTCCACCTCACTTTTAGTGGGCACAATTGCATTATTTTATCACATCTTCTCACTTTCCACTCATTTTTTACTGTGTGTTTTGTAAATAATCATTATAAGTTCGATATTTTTTAATATCAAATAAAATAAGTCGACATCAAAATTATATTATATAATAAAATTATCTTTTAAAAAATAAAAAAATGATTTTTAAACTAAAAAAAATTATTTTTGAAAATTAATTATTCTCGAACTTTATTAAGTTAATAAAAGAGCTAAATCACGATTGGTTAACGTAATTTGCATATTATATGAGAGTGAGTGTGGTATGTAAGATGAGAAAGAGTTATAACTAGTTACTTGTGTGCTGCAAATGGAGAGTTAGCTACATCAAATGTTGATGGAGAGTTAACTTTCCATTCTCTTGAAGCACACCACTATGAGGTTGAAGTTAGTTTATTCTCTCTCCTCTATTCTCAAGAGTTAACTCTCAATTTCGTTGAAACACACTACTGTACGTGGTCTAATACAATGAGACTTTACAGATTCAAATTTTGGAGTTCAAAGTGTCGCTGGGCCAAAAGAGGGAAACCTAAGAAACAGCTGCACCATTTTTTTTTTGCAGAGTAATACTAATATACTACTACCAAAAGTTTCTCTGCATTTTTTAAAAACTAAAACGAAGATCTTCAACTAATCTAATGCTCAACATTAATTAACTAATTAATCTATAATGATGGTCTCAGTCTCATTTGGTGGAACAATCACCTGAATTACTTTTCCTGGACTTGCCAACACCATCACAGTTCAAGACTCTCAATGTCCATATCAATCTTCATTGTGACGACACCTTCGACTTCCTTGTTTGGTGCAGCAGCAACTTCCTCCTCCTTCTTCTAAGCAGCTTCCTCCTTCTTCTTCTTAGCTTGAGTCTTTGATTAAGTAGTGAGTAACTTAGCAACCAATTTGGCATACACCACTGAAAGTCTCGAACTTTTTTACCGTGATATCTTTCACAAACGCAAAAAACTCAAGAAAACATTTGGAGAGTACAATTCCCACAGTGTTGTTTTTGCACAGGAGGTAGAGTACGTCGTAAGCTACAAGCCAGGATATTTCAAGAATGGGATGGTTTATTGCAAACACGGGGAGTTTGAGAAGTGATTGATTGAGAAAAATTGGGGATGATGAGTATGAATTGGTGGTGAAAACCGGTGGGATGTTGTCTTTGTTTGAAGCACAGTAGGTGACAAGAGTGAGATGTTTGGTGTAGGTGGTGAGACGGTAAATTGGACATTTCTTGGAAGGTGGGAATATTTTCAAGACAAGGATTAAGCTTGATTATGAAGATGAAAGACCATATGTGGGAATCTTGGAGAGGGTTTTGGCTAGTGATAAAACCCACTTTAGAGTGGGTTTTGTGATGTTTTATTTGAGTTTTCACTTCGTTTTTGAATCATTTTATTGCATTATTCTACTAATCATGTTTTGTAAGATTAATGAAAGAATATGCAAGTTTTGATGCCTAAATGCAAGCTCGGGGAGTAATGACGTGCGCTATGAAGATCCCGAGGGTGCTAAAGGTCCGAGAAGGTGAGAAATTAAAAAAGTTGGAGTATTGGAAGACGGCCCCGGATCACAAGGGCTTAAGAGAATCGTCCAGGAGCAGACACGAGTCGTCTAAAGGACGCAGCCGGGTAGAATCAATTTAAGACGACTCGAATCTGTGCCAGACGAGTCGTCCTGAAGCCAGACGACTCGTCCCGAGTCGAGACGAGTCGTCTCGCTGCTGTGTCAGCGTTTTTGCGGATTTCCTTAATCCGTTTTGTAATAATTTAGTATAAATACATGGACTTCGTCTATTGTTCATTGTTCGGTTTTCAAGACCTAAGTTGTACTTTTTTCAAGACTATGCAAGGCTAAAGACCTATTTCTCGGATTTATTAACTGAAAGTACAAATTCATCCGGACAATTGTGAGTTACTATTTCAATTATTGTTGAGTATTATCATTCTCTTTGCTTTAATTGCGTATTGATTGATTTATCGTTAATTAGGTGTACAACTAATTAGCCTAGGTTAAATCATATTGCTAGAATCATTAATCAAAGGACTAATTGGTTGTTTAATTGATTCACTAGTAGAAACTAAACCTTAATGTCGTGCTGATCATAGATCTAGGGTTTAGGAGAGAATTGATTTATTGATTGAAGATCGAAACTGTGTCTAGATCTTATCTATCCTATTTATTATCGTTCTATTGCTTTTTCCTTTCATTAAATTGAATTTAGGCGCGCGTCTTTGTTATTCATCGATTAGGGCTAGTTGGTAGGGTTGATCTCTCTTGCTAACTATTAATTAGGAACGATCGAAAACTCCGTTTTCACAACTAGGTGCTCAACATAGTTGATTTAAGTGAGGACAATGATTAATTTGATGAACTGTAGTGGATATTAATCATCGCAGACTTTTTCCTTAATTGAATTGCAAATTACTTCTTTTCGTTTGATTACTTGATCAATACAAACTCAAAACCCCCCATTTAGTTACTTTTGCACATTTAGATAATTACCGTTCACTGTGGATACGACACCCACTTACCTATTACTACGTTTTAGGTTCGTGTTGGTATTTTATATTCGTAGGCATACGACTTTAGCCTGTCAAATTTTGGCGCAATTGCCGGGCCGGGAAACGCTTTAATTTGTCTTTGTGTGTTAGTGGTGGATCATTTATGGTCCACACCCGTGCTACTAATAAGCCTCTTGTTCTTTTTGATTCATAAATAGAGAGAACCTTGCGAGCTGCGAGGAAAGCGTTTCGAGAATTACCTTTCCCTTATTCAGATTCTGATTCCGTTAGATTCAGTTGCAGTTATGAGTATCAGGATACTCACAGCCCCGAATCTCGCCAAGCTAGCAACTATCATGCATTAAATACCTAGAGGAAGAAGTGGGTAATTCGGTCGAGATCAAGGGGGCGACATTACCTCAAATCCCACACTTTCTTGGGGTCAGTTTGAGGATCCGAATCGGATGTGTTCTTTTATTGTAACGGCATGAAGCCAGCTGCGGTCAAGACTGAGGACTTCCTATTGAAAGCATTCTCTTTTACACTGAAGGAAAGGGCGAGAGATTGGCTTTACACTCTTCCCGAGAACAGCATCACTTCATAGGATGACATGAAGAAGGCTTTCATTCAGAATTATTTTCCGGCTCTCAAACCTTCATCCTTGAAGAAGAGTATTAGCAATGTCATGCAAGAGGAGGATGAACGATTTTCCACTTATTGGGAGAGATTCAAACAATTATGCTCGAGTTGCCCATATTATGGATTTAAAGATGAAGACCTCATACTATATTTCTTCAATGGTCTCAAGAATGATGATCAACGTTATGTGGTAGCTGCAAGTCAAGGTGGTATTGATAAATTGACCCCAGCTGAGGCCTTGAAGTTGCTCAATGATTTGTCGGATCAAGACCAATCTCGTGGTAGTGATCGACGTTCTACGAAGAAGGTGAATGCTATTGGTACCTAAAAACTCCATGGAAAAGAAGGTAGATGAGTTGACATCCATGTAAAAGCTTTCATGAGAGGAGGCACCCCGCCACCAGATAAGACTTGCGGAATATGCTATGCCGAGGGGCATCCGACTGATGCTTGTCCCTCCATTGTTGAAGGGGATAAGGTAGAGGAAGTGAATGCGGTTGGCTATCAAGGAGGATTCTAGAGGAAATACGATCCTTTCTCCAACACTTACAATGAATGATGGAAGGATTAACCCCAAGTTCAAGTGGTCCACTCCTATCAACAACTTTCAAGGAGGGTTAAATTTTGGTACTCAAGGTGGGCGGACATTCCAGCCTAGACTGCAAGGGCCGGTACAAGATTCAGCTCAAAAGCCTATGTCTACGGAGGAGATGATTCGTGCTATGGCCACTAATATGAGCAACATGCATAGTGGTATGCAACAGTTTCAACAACAAACCCAATTGAGCATCCAAAATCTGGAAAATCAATTTGCGCAACTATCTACCACAATTGCAAGGTTGGAAGCCAAGGATTCCCATCGATTACCCTCAAATACGGAAGTGCCAAAGAAGAATGTGAGTGCAATGACGTTAAGGAGCGGTAAGATAGGGGGTGAAAAGGAAAAGGTGGTCGATCTTGAAGAAGAGGATGAATTAGAGAACAGAGGGGTTAAGACGGCTCGTCCCATGACAGAGGAGTCGTCTGAGACTGAGAGACGAGTCGTCCAGGGGTTGGATGAGTCGTCTCCTGCGTTTTCTCGAGCGATTTCGTCCGAAGTTATAGTTGAGACGGAGCTCACCCCTAATTCTTCCGGAGGGAGGCAGGTGCAGATAAAGCATGTGTGGCACCCGATCTTCCTACATATAAGCTGGTTGCTCCATTTTCCGATGCATTGAAGGATACGCGCAAGTATGAGAGCAACAAGGAGATGTATTAGACGTTCAGCCGTTGTATGATGAAAATTTCGTTGCTTAAGCTTTGCCAATTGTTTCCCAAGTGGGGAAAGGTTTACAAGGAATTGACCAAAATCCAAAAGAGCTACAAGTTGAAGGGTAAGCAATGGGTTTAAGTAAGTGAACAAGTCTCCGTTGTTTTTCAACGTAAGATGCCTATTTGATGGTGCCATGTTAGACTTCGAAGCGTCAATTAACGTGCTACCTTATTCTGCGTATCAGTCTGTAAAACTTGGTCCATTACTTGAAACCGATGTGGTAGTGCAACTAACTGATAGCTCACTTGTCTACCTAAAGGGTCTAGATGTAGATGTGTTTGTCCTAGTTGATAGTTTGATCTTTCCTGCTGATTTTTATGTTTTGGAAATGGATCATGATAAGGACAGTGCACCGATTTTACTTGGTAGGCCGTTTTTGAAGACAGCTAGAATGAAGATAGATGTGTTTAGTGGGTCACTAACTATGAAATTTTATGGTCACATAGTTAAGTAAAATTTGAATGATACTCTGAAATACCCATCTGACCATCAGTTTTTGTGTGCTATGAATGTGTTGGATGATGTTGCGCAAGATGTCTTTGATGTGCATGTTGCTGATGATGATTTGATCAATGCTTTGAATGGTGATATCATCCGCAGACCAATGGACAAGTTGAGGTGTCCAATAGAGAGGTCAAATCTTTCCTGGAGAAGACGGTGAACCCGAATAGGAAGGATTGGAGCTTGCGATTGGATGATTCGCTATGGTGTACCGCACTGCGTACAAGACCCCTATCGGTATGTCACCGTATAGACTTGTGTTCGGCGAAACTTGCCATCTTCCAGTGGAATTGAAACACAAGGCCTATTGGGCGGTCAAGAACCTTTATATGAATATCGATGAGGCCGGTGTACACCAGAAGCTGCAATTGCAAGAGTTGGATGAAATCCGGCTAGATTCATATGATGATGCGGCTATCTACAAGCAAAAGACTAAGGCGTTGCATGATAAGATGATATCGAGAAAGGAATTTAAAGTTGGTGATAAAGTCCTTCTCTATCAATCGCGCCTTAAGCTTTTTCCGGGCAAGCTATGGTCTAGGTGGATTGGACCGTTCATTGTAGTGAAGGTGTATCCTCATATAGCTGTAGAAATCCGAACCTCGGGATAGGAGTTCAAGGTCAGTGGCCAACGACTTAAGCCTATTATGAGGGATTCATGCAAACCCAGGTGGAGGAGGTCGAATTGAGCGATCCGGTGATTGAGGATTGATCATACTCCACCTCTTGCGTCGAGCGAACGACTTTAAACAAGTGCGCTTCTCGGGAGGCAATTCGAGCATTTTTCTTTTCTCTTTCAATTGATTTTTCTTTTTCTTTTTGATTTTATGTGTGTTTTTGTATATGTTGTGTAATTTAGGTTCACGTTGGAGAATTTCGGATAATAAGTTGGAAGCATGGTCTTGAGAAGCGGCGTTGGAAACAGACCCCTTTAGACGACTCGTCCATAATTTCAGACGAGTCGTCCAAAAACAAGAAAAAAAAAGGGGGCCGGATCAGACTCCGTTAGACGAGTCGTCCAAAATCAAGACGAGTCGTCCTGAAGAGTGAGACGAGTCGTCCTAGGATGAGACGAGTCGTCTCTGGGCAACTTTTCGGTAAGTTTCCTTTCCTTAAAACTCTACTTCCCCCTCTTTCCCTTCTTACTTCACTCGATTTTTCCTTCTTCCTCACCCCAAAACTCCATTATTTCTTCTTCTCTCCACCATAAATCTTCTCAATCCCTTCTACCCACTTCACAACTACACCAAATCTCCATCTTCCACCCATCCACTACTACTTACGTCCATAATTTCACCCTCAAATCTCCCAAATTTTTCCCCGAATCGATTTTTGCACCCTTTAACCTAGCTTTTGGGGGTTTCACAACTAAAGTCAAATTGAAGGTTGGGGCTACTTGTGGAGGCTATATGGAGGTGCTATTGATGGGTTTTCGCTATCTTTGCACAGTTTTGGATTCCATTGAAGGTAAATTTCGAATTTCTTCATTTGGGTTTGATTTTCGATTTCTTGTGCATATGTAGTTGGTGGTAGTGTTGTAGGTCTTTTGGTATTGGATATTCCATGCTTGTTGTGTTGTTGGTGTTGTGCTTATAGTTGGGTGTTTGTTATTGCTTAAATTGAGAAGTGTTTGTTATTGCTTAAATTGAGAAGTGTTGTTAATGGTGCTCGCGTTGGATTGTTGATGTTGGATTAGTGGGATTTGGTATTGCTATTGTTGCCTAGAGGGTATTGTTGTTGGGTGATTGTTGGAGTTGATTGTTGTTGAGTGGTGTTGTTTGTTGCTCGCTTTTAGAGGGAGTGTGGTGAGTTGAGTGTTAGCATCACCCCGTGAGTTCAGAGGGAGTACGATGCCACCTAGGAAGCGGGTAAATCGTGGTGATGCTGGAGTCGGCATGAGTGCGGCCGGGGCTAGAGGTGGTGGTTCTCGTGGTGCTCGAGCCCCTAGGAGTAGTGGGGGGAGAGAGCCGGTCGACCCTCCGATTGATACACTTGGTTTAGAGGGTATAGTGGGGAATCGTGTTTGGGCTCGTATGAGTAAACCCTCACGGTCGGTCCAACTCACACGCTATTTGAACTCCAAGACGCTACATCCCTTGGGTTTGGAGGACTTAGTGAGGGGTTTGTTGAAGAACGCTGGTTTGGAGGGCCTTTGGGATTATCCGAGGGGCGTGTGTCGCCGTTATACTTTGGAGTTCATGACTACCCTTGTTTTGCACAAGGGTACGGTCAGGGTGAGACTTCTAGCTATTAGATTCCGAATAAATGATGAGGAGCATCGTCTCACAATACCCGAGCTCCAATAGATTTTAGGTGTGGCTGAGCTCGATGACGATTGGGATGATCCGGGTGAGGAAGCTGCATCTAATTTTTGGAACCATCTTACTATTGACCGTACTTAGACCCGCGCGTTGGTCATTTCGTTGGCCGCACGATTATTAGCGATCACTTTCTTTTGTAAGGGGGAGCCTTCCAAGCTCTCTCATCTTGAGGTTCGGTACCCCATGAGTCTTCTCCCTACCCCTGGAAAAATCCCCGATTGGGTTGATATTTTTCATGGCCATTGTTTGGCTCTTCAGAAGGCCACAAAAGGGCATTTCAGTTTTGGTGGCTTGATCACCCGGATTGTGGAGGGTGTTAGGGGTGAGGGCTATGAGCACCCTCACACGGATGAGTGCATTGTTTCCAAGGCTGCTTTCTGCACTTGCAATGGTTGATACAATATGATAAGTTGAGTGTTGCACCGACGGGTGAGTATAAGTAAAGTTTGGGTGTTGTGGATGGTGGTAAGATCACTTTGCCACCCTCAGAGAATGATCCACTTCCGCTCGGTAAGCGGGCGGAGGATTGGGCCATAGGCCTTCAGACGGAGGGTATGTCGTTACCCCACATTCATCTGAAGAGGGTGCGGAGTGGCGAGCTTCTATGGAGGCTCAAATGGGAGAGTTAAGTCTATGAAGGGGTGATGTTGATGGATCGTTTAGAGGACATTACGGATCGCTTGGACCTCAACTTTGCTTTTCAGCAGAGTTTTGCTACTTTCTTCTCCCAACTTGAGCCTAGGACATACATACATGTCCCACAGGAGGTGTTTGATGAGGCTACCGTTAGGAGGTTGGCACGTGAGCAACGCCGTGCAGCCACACGTGGAGGAGCGTCACAGGGGTCGGGCGACCCCTCTTCCTCCACAGCTCATGAGTGAGTTTCTCCATTTCCTTTCCAATGCTTTATGTTCATTAGAATTATGCAACAACGCGGACGTTGTTTGGTTTAAGCATGGGGAGAGGGTTGTATATTATTGTATATACGGGTTTGCATTGTACATCTTGTTTTTCATTTTGATAAACCCAAAAAAAATGAAAATGAAAAAAAAAAAAAAAAAAAAAAAATAGAAGAGAGAAGATAGTCATAAAAGAGAGAGGAGCGGAAAAGAAAGTCAGGAAAAGACACGAGAAAAGAAAGTGAGCCGGTGAGCATGGAAAATTTAACGAGAGGCTAGGTGAAAAACCGAAAGGGCGCCTAGGCAAAATGAGTGCAGTGTGCTACTGTACCAACAATGCATAAGAAGGGTGTTTTGAAGGTCGTGTCTGGGTAGGTCTCTCTTTGATGGCATATGGAGGTTCGGTTGATTGTATAGTGTCGGCAATAGGACATAAAATCCTCGATTCCCTTGGTTGTTAGGGGCGATTGGTGGCTTTATCGAGGTGGTCTTTGATCCGATGACATTAATCTGGAACTAGGCTCACAAGGGAGTTGTGAGTGAGCGACTTAGGGACACTTAGGGCATTTTAGGTACCTTTGCCATGTGGTTACTGTTTGTGGTTGTGTGTTGTGAAACATAAGATAGTTGGGACCGTTAAGTTGAGGTTACATCCGTGACGGTCCCTAACTAGAAAGACGAAGACCATGAACGGAGTAGAGGAGATAGATAGATGTCTATTCTTCCCGTGCTGCTCGTTAAAAGACCTTGGAGGCATTTTGAAGATGATTGTTTTACTCGAGTACGAGTAAAGGTATAAGCATGGGGGAATTTGATACAACCCACTTTAGAGTGGGTTTTGTGATGTTTTATTTGAGTTTTCACTTCATTTTCGGATCATTTTATTGCATTATTCTACTTATCATGTTTTGTAAGCTTAATGCAAGAATATGCAAGTTTTAATGCCTAAATGCAAGCTCGGGGAGTAATGACGTGGCTATGAAGATCCCGAGGATGCTAAAGGTCCGAGAAGGTGAGAAATTAACAAGTTGGAGTATTGGAAGACGGCCCTGGATCAAAAGAGCTTAAGACGACTCGTCCAGGAAGAGAGACGAGTCGTCTAAAGGACGCAGCCGGACAGAATCGATTTAAGATGACTCGTCTCTCTGCCAAACGACTCGTCCCGAAGCTAGACGACTCGTTCCGAGTCCAGACTAGTCGCGCCGCTGTTGTGTCGGCGTTTTTGCGGATTTCCTTAATCCGTTTTGTAATAATTTAGTATAAATACCAAGGCTCCGTCTATTATTCATTATTCGGTTTTCAAGACCTAACTTGTACTATTTTCAAGACTATGCAAGGCTAAAGACCTATTTCTCGGATTTACTAATTGAAGGTACAAATTCATCCGGACAATTGTGAGTTTAACTATTTCAATTATTGTGGAGTATTATCATTCTCTTTGCTTTAATTGCGTATTGATTGATATATCGTTAATTAGGTGTACAACTAATTAGTCTAAGATTAAATCATATTGCCAGAATCATTAATCAAAGGACTAATTGGTTGTTTAATTGATTCACTAGTAGAAACTAAACCTTAATTCCGTGCTGATCATAGATCTAGGGTTTAGGAGAGAATTGATATATTGATTGAAGATCGAAACCGCGTGTGTCTAGATCTTATCTATCCTAGTTATTATCGTTCTATTGCTTATTGCTTTCGTTGAATTGAATTTAGGCGTGCGTCTTTTTTATTCATCGATTAGGGCTGGTTGGTATGGCTGATCTCTCTTGCTAGCTATTAGGAACTATCGAAAACTCCGGTTTCACAACTAGGTGCTCAACATAGTTGATTTGAGTGAGGACAATGATTAATTGGATGAACTGTAATGGATATTAATCATCCGAAACTTTTTCCTTAATAGAATTGCAAATTACTTCTTTTCGTTTGATTATTTGATCAATACAATCTCAAAACCCCCCATTTAGTCACTTTTGCACATTTAGATAATTATCGTTGTCTGTGGATACGACACCCACTTACCCATCACTACTTTTTAGGTTCGTGTTGGTATTTTATATTTGTAGGCATACAACTTTAGCCTGTCTGCTAGATTTTTTGGACAGATCAATGCTGATTCAAGAAAATCGCCATAGTTCTACAATGTTTTCTACTTCCTCCGTCGCGGTCATTTCTTTACCTTTGTGTTTTGCACAAAGACCAAGGAATATGACGAATTTACAATTTTGTCCCCCAACCAAACACCCCCACCATTAGTCAAACATTTCTACGGCCCAACAGCATCACTTCATGTCTTCATCTTCAACCCCATTTTCCTATATTTCTCTCTCTTCTCCCAATTTCAACTACCAAGATTCATTTTTCTTCCCCAATTTTACAAATCATCAGCCCATTTCTTCACCGATGTGAAAACTTTGATCTGATTTCATTGAATTCATATCAAATTCATCAAACCATACAAAAAAAATCAATGTTTTGAATGTAATTAACTTGCACACGATTTACTTTTGCATTTCTTGAAAATATACGATTTGGGGGAAATTTTAAGACGATTTCTGGGTATATTTTTTGGACCATTTTCGTAATCTAAGATATGAAATTTTTGGGGGTAAATTTAGGACGATTTTCTGGGTTTATGAGGGGAAATTTATGGACGAATTCTGGGTTTATTGGGGAAATTTCTGGATGAATTCTGAATTTATTGGGGAAGACGAGTAAGCAAATAAAGGAGTTCGAAAGACATAGATTCGGGATCTGGGAAGGCGAGGATTGGGCGTGGGTTGCCGTCAGCGCTGCGGTGTACGTCCTCGGTGGGGCTGCCGGAAGGTGGGTCGAGTTTGGGGTGGGGGTGCGGCGGCTGCTGGGGTTGGGATTGGAGAGGAGAGGGAAATTACGAGGGTGTGGTGTAATTAATTGGCTGGGGTGATAGGGGTTTCATAGTAATCTTATATACCAAAGCTTCATTTAACTAGCCAAAAACAACCTTAAAATGGAAAGGTAAGGAAATGACTGAGGCGGCACGAAGTAGAAAGGGTAAGGAAATGACCGGGACGGAGGGAGCACTTCAGAATTTTGAGGGGAGAGAGAAGATTGAAGGGTCAAGGGACGGAGGAGAGTGTCCTTTTTATAGCCCACTTCACACAAAGGAAAAGCCCAAAACCCTACTAGTATTCGTTACGTACCCATTTGACATTTGTTTTAGGGAAACAAATTTCATTTATGGAGTAACAATTTTTCACCTAACCCCCGGGGCGGACCCCAACCGAAAGACGTAACTCTTAATTCTTCTGTTCCTGTTGTATCATATCCTTGGCTATCATACCATTGACTGGACACGTGTTATCACTCATTATTGGGTTTTTTTAAGGAAAACGAGTAGCAATATATTACGTAGTTGCAGCTATGAAATTTGTCGCCGCTAATCAAGTACATCTAACGGTCCTTTATTAACCCAAACGTGAGTCGAGTAGTCTACCAGTCCAACATAAAATGTTGTATGAGCAGCTTTATTAACTAATCTACGAATATCACTTAATTGAGGTAGGAACCCTTAACAACGTTGGAAAACCCGCGTTGGGTGATCCAACCCATCAAAATTGAAATTTGCGTGATCCATTAATCTTTCTCCACGAGGAGATTAATTATACGGAGTATCATTTTCAAATAACCATATGATTTCTACAATGACAATGATTCTTAGACAAGTTTAAGCATCGTTTTGGCAATGTTTGTTGGATTAAGTAGTTTTGCTAATTCTTCGTGCAGCCTTTTTAATATGGAACATTACTTAGCAAGTTCAAGGAGATTTACTTACTCAAACGTAGCAATCTTATTATTCAAAACTTAATCATCTAGTTAGTAGTTACATATAATTGACCAAAACTTGGCCATTTATGTTGATCTTTAAGAACAAATATGAACTATCGTAATTATACGCGATCAATATTCAATTTGATCAATGATCATTGATTTATCATCGTAATTATACGCGATCAATATTCAATTTTTATCAGTGATCACTGATTTAGTTCGTTTGCCGCACGTATAGTGTAGTTTCGACAATAAATTTGCAACGAAGCTGGAATAGCTCAGTTGGTCAGAGCGTGTGGCTGTTAACCACAAGGTCGGAGGTTCAAGCCCTCCTTCTAGCGCATTTGTTTACTTTTCCTATTTTTTTTTTTTTTGTTTTGTTCTCAAGGAAATAAGCCAGAGTGACCAGGTTGACCAATTATTTGCTGCTGCGGAATTCGTAGAAGCTTGAGGATTATGCCCTCTACGTATCCTATCCTTACCCATATATATCCTAGACTAGATGATTATCAATGTATTCATTTGTTTGAACGTTTTCGACATGAGAAACAAAATGTTGCGTTCCCAACTTCCCAAAGTTTTTGACAGTTCATGAACTATGTTGTGCCATTTATGTAACCGTCCAACAGCCAACAGGGAACGTCACACTTCTTGAATAATCTAGACTTTAGAATGAACTTCCGTGTCAAATGACTTGCACCATCTCCGACCAATAACAAGACAATGTAACTCAAGACATCAACAAAATAACCAATAAAAGAAATCGACAGCATGAGTGCACCGTACCCGTCTGTTTAATATCAGTCTTTCGTTTTTCTAGGGAAGAAGGGGGTCAGTAACTAACAAACACCTAAAAGTTGGGTTGAAAACTGCAGCAGATGCGTGTAGAATACAGTCAATCTGGCACATAATTCAGCTATCACTGCTACAAGAACAATCTGCTGCTGAAGCTGCGCAGGGCTGCAGGCTGCTCTGAGTGAATGCTAATTTTCCTCAGCTCAGTGATTTTTCTTTCGTTTTTGCACTACCAGATCAGGCTATGTGAAGCCCTGCGAATCAAATACCCAACAATGTTATGTATGCATATCCAGCATATTTGCCTAAGTTTGCAGTAATATTTTGCAAATCCGAAAGGAAAATCATGGCTCAAAGATGAACTTGTATTTCCTAAGCCGAGAATAAACGCTTTCCATTGTTCCTGCCAAAATCTTTGCCAGACTATCTAGCAGTGATCCATGCAAGGGAAAAGGAAAGAAGAAAAATACTCCACTAGTTCTACTCTAGCGCATACCTGTTTGTATCACAAATCTTTGTCACCACTATCTAGTGCTTTTGCTGCGGCTTTCTCCGTTTCTTCCAAAGCAAATGCTCGTAGCGACTCAACATCTCGTGGTCCTACGTCAGGAACCCAGAGCAGAATTGAAGCATAAAAAAACAAGCTTATAGCTTACGGCAGGAAAACAATACATAAATTTATACTCTTTATAAGGTATATAGTTTGTTTAACTTGCCCTATATCTACATGAGTACATTCTACTTATTTTACCGGTTGCTACTATCAAGTGTTTTTGCACTTAATCCATACAAATATTTATGTTGTTACCCTGAAGCTTTTTCGGACTAAAGCTTTCTTGTTCTGTTTTTTCTTTTTTTCTTTTTTTTTTTAACATGACTATTGTAGTCCCTCTTCAAACTCGGCTGAAGCACTTCCATCATAGGGGCCCAACAAGAACAAATAGAAGGCAACACTCTAATTCATAAAACTTACATGTCCCCAGCATCCAGTCCCAAAAATAGAAAACGCTGGTTAGTTAGAGCGTCAGGACATACATCTGATGCCCTGATTTATTGGCTACACTTCTTATAAATACATATACCTCAAAATCTCACGTAAGAGCCCTAATTCGCCAAAATCTACATATCAAGCCCCTTTAAGAAGGCCACCCCATCATTCCCGGGGAAAAGAGCACAAGGGAACCCCATCACGTAGTCAAACTCACAAAGCAACACAAAGATGATCCTTGTGGACACAGAAGAAGACAAAGGTTTTGGCTGAAGTTCTATGAATCCATAATAGGAGTGTATATGTGAAATGCCGCTGCAACTGTGGTTCAGCCAAAGTACTAGACAATTTGGTTGACACGATATTTCATACATGTAAGATTTCAGCACGATAGATAAGGGAGATGCATTGACGTGACTCGCTAATATATACTGAGTCCTCCACAATTCAAAATGCGTGTATTTTTTTGGCTCTTGAATTGTAGGTCAAAAGCAATGACCCATGATAATAGTCCTCCAGAAGTATCTAAAAAGTGTTTCCTCTCTTTGAACCAACATTTAGACCAATTAGGACAAGTTCTTTCAGTGCAGTACAAGGCAGGCTACACCATTTGACCAAATAGCGATATACGGAGTACAATTTAACAACTCAAGTTTTAAATCATTGTCCCAATACTTTTGCTTGAGTATAACCGTCCGCAGAACAGAGATCATGTAATTATCAAGAACAGCATGGTGCTTTCCACTTTTCCAGAACATCAGTGCTAATTACCATAGCACATAAACAACAACAAAGCAACAACAACCACCAAGCCTATTCCCAAAATGAATTGGGGCGGCTAACATGAATGAAAATCTGTAACCGTCATAAGCAGCCCATGCAGGCCATAAACGGTAAGGGTCGAGAGCGGACAAAGTTAAAAAGTGGTGAAAACATGTTAGGAAGAGTTTTAAAATCTGGCAAAAGAAAAGGAATGCAAAAAATTAGAAGTATATTTAGAAAACAAGTGTAAACAGTAGAAGTGTGACCATAAAACATAAAACAAATAACAAATAAAAGAGGAAATACAGGCAGCATCCCCATTCTCATGAGTCATGACATGCTGCAAAGTTCAATACATTAGACCCAAACCACTTATATTGAAATCTTGGCTCTATAATACAGTTGTTTTACTGGACTACGTCAAAGGTCAAACAACCTGTTCCACTACTAAATGCAGAGTCCCAACCTAATAGACCCAATCACGCTTAACTAGGAAACCAATTTAGGGACATAGATCAGACTCCAGTAAAAAGAACAGTAAATCATTATTTCATAAGGTTTTTGGTTACCCATCATAAAGATAATGCTAACTACACTAACAGCACAAAATAAGGACAGTCAAGGCCGCCACCCCTCTAAATGAACACATCCTTCCGTTAATGTTGTTCCAGAAGACCAGAACAGTCAGTAATCGAGAAAGTAGTTCTACAAACGAATAGATCAATCAGAGGGAGAAGTACCTTGATACTTAGCGACTTCTTCACCATCGTAAAAAAGCTTGAATGTTGGATACGAATGTATATCAACTTTGGAACAAACTGGTTTGCTAACGCTGCAGTCAACTTGTCCAATTTCTATCTGATCCTCTCCTTCCATGGCCTTGCCCAAGTCTTCCCACAATGATCCTAAATTCTTACTACAAAAGCATTGTCTTAAACATGTACAATATATGAACTACACTATACTGATCATAATACTCTGCATATACATAATGGAGTGCAAATGGCTCTCACCAGTGCTTACACCAGGGGACGCAAAACCGTACAAGCCAAGCAGTGTCCTTCTCTTTTATCTAAGAAAAGAGTACACATCTGATTAAAAAAACTGTATCACCCCAACGGCAAGTGGAAAATAGCTGCTGACTGCTAATTCACAATATAAGAATGCATCAACTGATCAACAGATAGCTACTTCACAATATAAGAAACGCAGATAGTTTAGTCAGTCATCTTGTTCTACTCCATCATATTCCAAAATCGAAGAAGAGAGAGTCTTTGGCTCCATCAAAAACTGATAAAAGTGAGCCCTCATAATATACTAAAAAACGCAATACCACACTTCAAATACTGAACATCTGGCCTTACCAAGGCGGAACAGAAATAATCAATTACAAGAAGAACCAAAATCACAAGCGCCATATTGCAAAATGTGACAAGATATTACTTCATGATATGTGCCTTTTGCTTTTGCTTTGGTAGTTTAACAAATAAAACTACTAGTATGTATTAGATAAATAAAAAAACTAAAAAAGATGCAGGCAGTTAGTCTCAGTTTTCAAAAGGAAGGTTAATATTAGGTCAGGGCAGCTAGCATAAAGAGATGCATAAAGAAATAGATACTTCAGGACTCCATCAATACAACTGCATAATACTAGCCCACCAGAAAGAGCACGGGTGAATAGGTATAGAACAAACCCAACCAACTCCAAGATTAACCTAAGACCAAATAATGTCCCTCACAGCCAACCAACATGATCATGGAAATCTGTGATCAATTGAACCTGATTTTTTTGGAATTTGGACTACTTTGGCACGAGCCATCGACGCATCGGTCCAACGATCACCCATGACTTCTGAGATCGGTAGCTAATACCAAATGAACGAGCAAGGAAGAAAGCATTTTCGGAAAGTAGCTCCTTCCTTTTATCTTCTTTGGCATCTCACCGGCGTTGGTGGTAAGGGAATGGATTAAGCCAACTCGTGCAAGGCAGAGCTGTTTTGTCAAAAAACTACCATCTTTCACAGTACAGAAAAAGGACAAAGAGTGAAGTTTAATTTCCTCTTGTCATCGCTATTATTCTTCATATTTTTACTATTAACCTTCCCTCTACTGGTTTATGATGCCTATGGCTTTAGCTTCTATTTGTTTGCCTATAAAAAGTTCCATATTCCAACGTAAAAAGACAGAATTTGTTAGAATCATTGCTGGAAATGCAATCATGAGCTGTGAGCTGTGAGCTGTGAGCTGTGAGCTTATTCAAAAGAATAATGCACCCCTTTGAGGGGGAATATATCCTAGGCTTTTGTGGAGGGAAAAACACAGTAATTTAGCTAGTAACCTGAGGGCGAGCTAATTAGAACCTCAATACCTCATATCCATTAATTTCTGGTTCGAATCCAATAATACTATAAAGAACTCTTTCTTTAAACTTATTTTACACAAAACATCACATTTCTTCTCTTACTTCTCTACAGTCTAATTTCAAATTTATGCAGCATGCTTGTATTCCCATTTGATCATAAACATTTTGGCAGCATTGAATACAGAGAGGACTTCAAGATGGCAAATTTCGATGCTATCAGTTTTATGATAGTGCAATTACTTGGGCACATATTTAACACTCCAAAATTACTGACTTATGCGACCTTAAGAAATCAAAGACACAACCATCTGTATGTTTTTAACGTCTTCAAACAATATCAACTATTTCGGTTCAACAAACCCATAGAGTCCGATCCATGGTTGATATGCACACTAAAGACATACATACGTTAGTATGGTCATGCTTTTCCTTGCTAAGGCTTTGCATCCAATCGCTAGAGATCAGCAAAATTGTAATATCAAAGCTTTTTATTGACACTTGGCCTATGCAGATACCCCACCCGTGTCATTTGGCCTAAAGGACATGTAATATTCAATAAGGACCAATTCCGCTTACACTCTCTTGACATTAATCCGGCATGTGAGGATTGTAAGAGAAACAGGAGAGGGTTTAACAAATATCCCTCCATCCTCCATACACCAGAGAGATTCGGAAAAATATATTTTCTTTATTTCATGTATCCACTCTCTTTTTGCCTGCCTTCCCTCTTCCTTAGTTCTGCAACATGAGAGATGCTCTCAGTCCTCTCCTCTCCGTCCTCCTTTTTCCAAGCCAAATCTTATTTCTCTCCTCTCAAATTCTCTATTCAAGTAACAAACATCGAAGGCTAACATAATCTTTGAAATCCTACTGAATAATGAAATATCAAGTGAAAAATCCCAAAATTGAAGCTTTGTAACTTCAATGGCTGAGAGAAGTCGAAACTGCACATCAGAGGTTCAGAAAGCCGGATTTTTTCAAATTTTCATCACAAAGTACTATCTACTAGAATGCAGATTGTTCTTTATCAAAAAATGGTTTCAGTTTTCTATCTAGAAAAGCTTGCGGGGAAATAGTATTTATCAGGTCTCTAACTCTCGTCGCTTAAAGTAAGTTAAGAGGGATGCAAGATATCAGAATAGGCCAGCCGAGTTACATGGAATATCAAGACAAGTATTAAGCCAAATGAGGAAACAATGGGAACCAGATAATCAAGTGCTGAGATTAAATAGGTAAACTTGCAAAGGTTGCTCTCATATCTATACACTAGTATGCGAAATAGTGTCAATTTTCAACACCAAAGACACAACGTAAAGAGCAACACTCATTAATTCTCATAAACAAGGAGAAGAGTGATAAGATCACAACTTCACCATGAGTTGGAACTTACTTCAAGTTCCTAAGAATCCTAACCCAAATAAATCTAAACACTAAAAAAATACACAAAAGCGCAACCAACTTCATGATGAGACCTATGAATAATGCTCAAGTCTCAAGACAATACTGCAAGATAGATTCAATCCCGAACCCAAGGACACAAGCAACACTCCTCACAAACATAAACAAAGACAGGGAAAATACTTCAAAACAAGTTAAACGAATTCCGCTCCATTGAGACACCATCAAAAAAAGGGGCAGCCCGGTTGCACATTGGCGTCCCCGCAAGGCGAGGGTCCCGGGAAGGGACCCACCACAAGGGCATATAGAGGGCAAGCCTTCCCTTGTCAATTTTTGGACACGAGGCTGCTCCTAGGACTTCAACCTGTGACCTATCGATCACACAACAACACCTTTACCGGTGCGCCAAGGCTCACTTTCTCCACTGAGACACCATAAGGAGCAAAATTTAATCTAAGTCACTAGAGAAGACCCAAAACCACGAAACAGCCAACTCTGCAAATTCTATCAAATTCTCTCTGCTGAATGATTTAAACGCGGGGATAACATGATTCTAATCCATTCCTAATGTATAATTAAAGGGTGATTAATCACGCTAATATTCCATATTCTTCCAATTCAGCTAAACTACGGAGAAGTCCTAATCACAGAAAACAAAAGGTATGAACAATATAATCATTCATAAGATCTAATCTTCAATCTATCATAAAAAAGTTTAAATCTTCAGAATAATTTGGAATAAAGGAGGGAGGGACGTAGGTACCTTATCGGAGAAGATATCCTCAGTAAGAGAGATGACATCAGCGTTGCAGGGAGTTTGATTGATGGTAAGAAAAAGAAGAACAAAAAGACAAACAAACTCAAGAAACCTCTTCTTCTCCATTGCTTCGCTTTTTTTTTCCAACAAAGAACAACGCCTGCTTCTGTTTCTGTTTCTTTGACTCCAGACTTTTGCTGCCTCAGTAAACAAGGCTTAAATATTAAATGACAATTATACCCTCAAACTAATTAATCAGTTCTATAATATGTACTTCTATCGTTCGATGAGACGATGATTATTATATACGAGTATACTTGTTTTTTCTTTAGGGGTGACATTGTGACAATCGGTTACGGTCTAATTCGGTTTCGACCTAAGTTTATATGTTTAATCCGGTTGTCCTTGGGTTTTCAAAGCGTCACTCCGTGCTTCTATCGTGTTTCTCCTAAATCCTGAGTCGCATCATTATCAAATTTACTGGAGTTGTGACACATTTAGAATTCGGATGAGATTATTAGTGGAGACTATATGGCACCGATAACTTTGTCAAATATTTAGTATTATTGAATTGTTTCAGATCCAAGTCATTCATTTATATTACTTTGGTAGTAAATTTTAATGAATTAAGTTTTTTACGGTACATTTTATGTTGGTGAGAAAAAACGACAATAAGAACATTGTGCAAATGGAATAAGAGAGATAAAATATGACGAATTGATGGAATGGAGAAGACGAAAAATGAACTCAGCAAAAAATGAATTTTCGATAATTGTCCATGTTAATAAATTAAAGTCGGTAATTATATCGGCGGCTTATTATAAACAATTATTCGGTTAACCAAACGTACAAAAACCACAATTTTATGATTTGGTTTTTTGTAACCCCCTTACGTGAAAAAAGACCATTATGCCCTACACTTAATAACTTGAGTGTTAATTGAAGGAGAGTGACCATAGCATCCTCCATCCAATGAAAGGTTGAGTGTTAATTGTCACTCTCTTAAGGAGAGTGACCATAACATCCTCCTCCGTTAGGATATGCTATTCAAAAGTTGGATTAAATTTCACATTTCAAGAAAAATCAAAAATGAAAACCTAAAAGGAAAACAAACAAGCCATTTACTTCTTGAATTGGTTTTATCCGGACAACCAAGGTAAATGACCATTACGTCCTTCATTTTCTTTCTTACAAAACCCTAACAATGCGAAGTACAGTGTCGATTGGTCATTCCCTTCTCTTGTGTACTATAGCTGCAAAGACAATATATATCAAATCTAATGTCGATGGAGGCTGCGGTCGTTGCCTTTTCATCTTCCTATTCCAAGGGTTTCATGTTGAATTACTCTGCTCCTGCTCTTGTTCATGTTCCTTGTCCAAGAAGGAACACTACTTTCCACCACAAACAAAATGTTAGAGTTTACGAAGAACAACAACCACTACGGTGGCCGCCACGGCGACAAGTAGGAAGAGTGTTTCGCGCACCGACGAGTTACAAATTCATTGTGTTGGAGTAATGGCTCCAAAGCCATGTTTGACTTGAGCATTGGATACCTTGGTAGTAAATCTCATTACTACTATA
>JBBYHQ010075551.1:0-30239 GCA_038382645.1 Spergularia azorica
AAGCTTGGATGAAGAAGTACACTCCTTGCCTTCAACATGGAAGCAAGTACAGAGTTTTTTTTAACACTCCTGATGGGACATTGGAACGCATTCCTGCCTGGGCTACCTATGTTCTTCCTGGTAAATTAGTTTTCTTCACTGGCTATTGGTTTTGTTATCTGACATTATGTATTATATTCTGGTATGATTTTTCTAGTTAATAACCATTTATTGGATCATGGTTCTAAGCCTTCAGAAGCACCTTTGTTATCTCCATTATCATTAGTCTCTTCACTCTTCTCTTAGTTGATTATTATGTGTCGGTCTAGTTGTCGATCTCAGAGTATCTCCTTGCAACAAACAGTATTTGATATTGGATGACAATGTCAGTTGATGATAGTTTCACTTCTTCATTTTTATACATTTGTAGATGCGGATGGAAATCAATGTGCGGTTCACTGGGATCCATCACCTGAGTTTGCATATAAGTGGAGGAACAACTCTCCAAAGGCCCCAAAGTCATTGCGCATATATGAATCCCATATTGGAATTAGTGGGTCAGATCCAAAAGTTTCTTCTTTCCGTGAATTTACTGAGCAGGTTGCAGTGACTATTACTATCTTGGATACACTTGAGGCTGATGTGAATGAGATTTTTTATGCTTATCTCTTCGTTTCTGGGTTGAAAATTTGCAGGTCCTTCCCCGCATAAAGGAGCTCGGGTACAACGCGATCCAATTATTTGGGGTTATTGAGCACAAGGATTACTTCACTGCTGGTTATAGAGTGAGTTGATACCTGGAGTCAGTTAATAAAACTTCTGATAATTTAGATTATTGAATATAAGATTAGAAGCTTACATGAGCATGTCCTGAATACCCTTTTTTTTTAAGATTAGCTCGTTAAAAGCTCTTCGTTTCATGTAATTTGTTCTTTTCGACTCATTAGCTGTTTGTTATGCTGCCATGATCGTTTCATTAGAAGCTTGTTGCTTCTTGCAATGTTCATTTTACGTGCTTGAAGAGACCCATCATATAATTGGGAAGGTGACTTCAGTAACACAGATGTTTGGAAATGGAATAAGGTACATAGGGACACATTATTTCGTGCCCTTCCTGTTTGAGAAACTTTTTGTTTGAAGTGATAGACCTCTGTGTATATGCCTGTGTATCTGTTCTCTTGCCGCTTCTAATGTAAAAGTTACTCATTTACTTTTCCGCATAGTGAGGGGGAGGGGGGGGGGGAGGGGTAAAATAATACTTGTAAGTTGTATCTTTCAACCAAAATGTCATTATCATTGAACTTGTAGTCTCTGTTTGGTTTGCTTAGAAAGCATACATCTATAACTTCCAAAAACTTTCTTGGCTGATTATTGTGCTCTTTACTATTCTAATTGACTTTTGTTGGCTGCCTCTCTCGAATTACGAATTCAGGTTACAAATATGTACGCTGTCAGCAGTCGCTATGGCACTCCAGAAGAATTTAAGCGTTTGGTTGATGAAGCTCATGGTTGTTACTCAATCTCTATGTAGTATAACCAACTCATCGGTTTTTGTTTGTCATTTTCACTAAAGAAAAAAATTAAAAAGTGTGATTAGTGTATAATGTAAACCCGCTTGGTTTAAAGATGATTAGAATCTTAAGTGTTTTATAAATGCATGCGTAAATGTTCAACCTTAGCTACTTTAAAAGCATAAAGACAGAGTTAAGGGGTGTCTCACATCATATGGACCAAGTGTCCTGAACTCATGATATCTTGCTTCAATTTTATTTTTATTTTACATTTTTCAGGGGCGGAGGACTTATATAACGAGCTATTTGTTGTTTCACAGGTCTAGGTTTGCTAGTCTTCTTAGACATTGTGCATTCATATTCAGCAGCCGATGAAATGGTGGGGTTGTCACTTTTTGATGGCACAAATGACTGTTACTTTCACACTGGTAATCTTATTTTTATGATAATAACTTTTCCGAGCTGATTTACTTCTCAAGTGATAAGTATCCTGTACCATTTGTGCGATACTGTATTAAGCTTGCCGCTTCCCATGCCCACCTTGAGAGGGCTTTTGGAAAGTCTTACAAAAAAAAATTGGATAGCTTGAGAGAGATTAAGAATGCCAAGATTGCTTCCTTTTCCATGTCATTGTTGCTTTATTTGCCTATTCTCTTTTTAAATGGTGTAGGCAAACGAGGACATCATAAATTTTGGGGTACTAGGATGTTCAAGTATGGCGACGTCGATGTGCTACAGTATCTTCTTTCTAATCTGAATTGGTAATGATGTTTGCTAGGTTTCATCTCAGATTGTCAACCTTCTTGCATACTCATGTTTGGACTTAAAATCTATTCTTAGATATGTCAATTTTGGTTTTTGGTGCCCTCCTCAAACTTTCTTTTGCAGAAACCTCTGCTTAGTGCTGCTCTGTTTATTCCCTGCCTTTTAAGTGCAGCTAATCTCTGATGTTCATTTGCGCATGTACAACTCATGACTCTTGAGCAGATGGGTGGAGGAATACCACATTGACGGCTTCCAGTTTCATTCACTCTCCTCAATGATGTATACACACAATGGCTTTGCTAAGTTTACCAGTGATTTGGAGGAGTAAGTCCTCATTCACTGATTACTGCATTGAGAAACATCTGATATGCTTGAGTGATTGTTGCCATGTCTGTTCTCAGGGTGATCTTATTATCACCTGTACTCGTAATTTACTGCATATTCCTAATATGAGTCGTAGTATAAGTTGCTCCGTTGCATAAAAACGGTCAGTCTTCCAGTCTTCCTGGCTTGGATGTTTCAGCCTTTTGTTTCATCTTTCTTATTGGGATTTTCTGTTTACCTTTCTTCACCGTCGTTTATATAATATGTCTCTCAGCAAGGAAACAGAATTTGGTATCTGTGGTGAGTATTCTTGGACTAGATAAAAGTCTGATTTTTTGTAAACTGATCTAAACAGGTACTGTAATCAGTATGTTGATAGGGATGCCCTACTGTACCTTATTTTGGCCAATGATATCCTACATGCTCTTCATCCCAATATCATAACGATCGCTGAAGATGTAAGATTATTGTTTTGGACTGCTTGTAGCTAAAAGTATCCTCCTCATATTTGATACCTTTTCTGTGGGACTGGTGCAATTACAAAACTGCACAACTCATGTTTTTAAAATTGCTGCTATAATTTCAGGCAACACTTTTTCCTGGGTTGTGTGAGCCTAGTTCTCAGGGTGGGCTGGGATTTGATTACTATGTCAATCTTGCTGCACCAGAGATGTGGTTGTCATTTCTTGAGAATGTCCCTGACAATGAATGGAGCATGAGCAAGGTTGTACCACACACTATGCTTTTTTATGTGAGCCGCTGTATCTAGCATGTTGGAGTTTATACGTAGTTGAGAATTTGTTTGTGTGCTTCAGATAGTGACAACATTGACAGGAAACAAAATGTATACGGATAGAATGCTGCTCTATGCTGAAAATCACAGCCAGGTGATCGACTGCTTTCTATCCAGATGTGCCTCAAAGTCCTTCAGGAATTGTAGAATATGGATCTTTTGGATAGAACTCATTGGTTTTCATTTATGTTTCTTGTTCAGTCTATTTCCGGAGGGAAATCTTTAGCTGAGGTATTGTTGGGTACAGAAATTGTCTCAAATGAATCAAAAGACTCATTGCTAAGAGGGTCTTCATTGCACAAAGTAAGTCTTTATTTTCAAGATACCTGGCTGATAGTGGCCTGAAGCATTTCTCTATACCTTATCTTACTGGCATCTAGTTCTTTATTCCTTTTGTTGCGAATACATATCTAGAATGCATTATGTCTGTTCTAACTCCTAGTTGTTGTTGTATTGCTTGTTGTGTTGTTGCACTTGAGTAGCTTACCCTCTGCCATTTCAGATTATCAGACTGATTACCTTTACTATTGGTGGTCGTGCCTATCTCAACTTTATGGGCAATGAATTCGGACATCCAAAGGTGATATATTAAATTATTCAAACTTTTAAAAAGCAGTTTAGAAATTTTGTCATCCCGATCATTCTAATTCTGACCTTTCTTCTATCCAGAGAGTTGAGTTCCCAACTTCAAGCAACAATTTCTCTTATGAACTTGCAAGCCGCCGTTGGGATTTGTTATCAGACCAAGGAATTCATCAGAACTTATTTTGCTTCGGCCAGGTTCACGTCCTGTCTCTTGACAGCATTTCTTTCTCCCTCGATAAGACAAGAAAGAAGGAATAAAGGGAATATAATTGCTAAAATAGTTAGGTGTCAGTTGACGATCTTTCTTCTTTTATAGGACATGATGAAGCTGGATCAAGCAGAAAGAGTTTTGTCAAGAGGCGCGCCTAATGTTCACCACGTAAATAATGAGTTAATGGTATGGTGCCTCGAACTATTTGGTTAAAGGAATGAATTTTAATCGATTTCTAAGTCCACCATGGGAACCATGGAATTTTCTAAGAACAGAACTCTGATATGAATATACAGTTTCCTCTTTCATCAAAATGAACATAGAAAACTTGGCATGTTTTGCCTTTGACATATACAGTTATCAGTCCATTCAAACTAGACTGAGTTACTCTGTCCTTCTCTTCTAATGATAGATTAGGCAGTTTCTTGTCTACTGAATCTCTACGTGTTTGGTGAAGACTTTTTGTTTTTGATGCACGAAACTTACAAAGTTACTAACAAAGTAACAATAAAACTACTCAATTCCCACTACACGAGGTTTAAAGAAGTCCAGATTTTGCTGTTTTCCACAAATCCACTAAACTCTAGTTGTTAGCTATTTCTAATGAAGAAGCTAGTCAATGGAAGAACAAATAGGGTGTGAAAAATACCTGCTTTTCGTATATTCTGATTAGCCCCCTGCTTGATGTATGCACATTGGATAGGGCTTCTTTATCACTTTGTTCCCCCTATTAACTTTTCAGGTTTAAACACCTTCCAAAACGATTTTTAAGTTACTTCAAGAGCAAGGACGCTGTAAAAGGACTAAAGATAGCTGATAACAACTTTGCACAGTTTGGGTTATTCGTCATATTTTAAAGGATTGTCTATAATGTTCTATGATTATTAGCCCTCATTCATTAACCTGGATGCTCTTTCAGGTAATTTCTTATATGAGAGGTCCTTTTCTGTTTGTCTTTAACTTTCATCCAACAAATTCATATGAGAGATACAGTGTCGGGGTTGAAGAAGCAGGAGAGTATCAGGCAAGTTCAGATTCCCGCAATAGCCTTTTTATTATGCCATGTTAGAAAGTTGTATATGCTGTTATGCCTCGAGATTTTGACCTCACTTATCATATTTTTCCTGTGCTATTTAGCTGTCTATATTCTACCAACTGTTTCTTTGAGTTATCTAGTTGTAATTATTTCACCTAGAGAGATAAGGAGAGCTTGTATTCACTTTTAGCTATACTTAGTTGAATTTGGTGAGTGGCAACATCAGGGCCGTCTTGGAGTTTTCGGGGGCCCTGTGCGAGACTCTTGTTTTTGGGGCCCCAAAAAGTTTCGGAAATGTGATTTTTGTCTTAGTACTTAAATTAATCGTAATTCCATTGCATTCAATCTTATCTTATACTTATATTATTAGAACAAAACAATTACTAAAACCAATTTCATGAGGGTATGAAATACGTAAGAAAAAAAAAGTTGTGAAGGAAAAATCCTATCACAGGATTAGAACCTGGGTGGACAATACCAAAGTTGTAGACAGAGACCACTAGGCCAATATTTCTATAGTGATATTATTTGCACAACTCCGGTTATTATACTTATTATTCGGGGCCCCTGGGACTATGAGGCCCTGTGCGTGCGCACCGCTCGCACGGGTGGTTAGCCGGCCCTGGGCAACATACAGGGCTATGTGCAGAAGATAGTGTTGTCACATGGCTGGTCGTGCTGTTGTGACCAAAAAATTCGAATGTTATTTACGCTCTCTATTTAACTTGGCTGTTTGCAATCTCTTTTATTGATGAGATTTTGGAAAGAACAAAGGTCAATGCGACAGATGAAACCATTCTATCTCTGTCCCCTCTGGTTTTCTTTCCTTCTCCCTCCATTGCTGACCAACTAAGCTGTCAGTAAATTATAAGAGATTTATTAAGAACGTACTACTGGAAAATGAGCGACACATATGCACTCAACCAGATGGCCAGTTGTCTGGTCTCAATTCTCAACCATACTCCAAGAGTAGTCACATAGCTTCATTGGAGTTGAGTTGATATTTTGTTTTAAGGTCCAATCACATGCGTTTAGCATGTGGCTTGTAGTCAATATCCCTGTGGCCTCAAACCGACATTCAATGTTATGTGCAATTTCATTGACATAATACTTTTCACAATAGCTACATGTATGACATCAGCAGGATAGCTTATACGACTATTGTGGTACAGGTGTTATTGAACTCTGATGAGGAGAGATATGGTGGTCAAGGAGCCATCACCAGTGACCAATATATCCAAAGAAGTGTTAAGAAGAGGTATGTATTTTCAATATGTCTGGTGTTCTCGCTTCGACTGATATACCTTCCGAACATCTTTCTATCAAATGTTTTGTAATTTTGTTGGAATTGATCTCTTCTTCCATTCCTACAGAATCGACGGTCTCCAGTACTGTTTACAGTTGACCTTGCCTAATAGAACTGCTCAGGTTTGTACCTTAATGATTTATTTTGCTACGGCAATTTTCACTGTAACTGGGGCCAAGTGCTCTCTTACCATTAGGCATAACTTGAACAATCTTACCAAGAACCACTGAGAACTAATCACGATTGCCTCTTCCAAAAGTATTTGGTATTTTGGTTGAACTAAGACCAGACTCCATTACATGTTCCAATGTTCCATATATATACTTCGTTGTAGCATGTGTGTAAGTGTATTACTTAGAAGGAAGAATCTACTCGTGTGCCGTGACATTAATTATGTTCTCATATCTCTCTCTGCTATTTCAACTTGGTAGTTTCCCGAGGAAGCCGTTTTTATTGTTGGTGTTCAGTTTGTTTTCATGGTTGAAGGTTCGAAGTAGTTCACCTAAGCTGACTAACTTACTCTATGTTTCTTGCACAAGCTTTGGTCACTTCCAAAAAAAAAAGTGTAGGCATTCTTTCAAGCGTCAGATAATAAAACGCCAGGCTCATTTTGTATCTAGAATAATTCATTCAGTTTGTCCTAGGGTACTGCAATTAGTTAACAAAGATTTCACATTACTATTCCTGTAGAGTAAGGAGTCATATGCCACTGACATCTGAGTTTCATGATCAAACGCAGGTTTACAAATTATCTCGGATATCAAGAATATGAACGTTTCTAAGGGAATGTCACATTTTTTTACTGTCACCTTGCTTCTGATCTTTTGAGAATTGATGATGATGAGCTTCTCAGAGGAGAGTTTTGATGATTCGTCAATGAATGTTGACATGCTAGTTGGTAAAGGAAAAAGAATGTTGTTGCAGTCGATACTCAAAGGGTTTCTGGCGTCTCACTCAAAGTGAGCCATTCTGCATGCACTGTGCCTGATGATGGCATATCTACAAAAATGTAATGTTGGATGCATTGCCAATTTATGGCTAGGGGGAGATCAGGAACCATACAATCAGGGTATTGAGCAGGACTGAACGGAGAGATGATATACGGTGCAGACAGGGCCTTTCTCGTCCTCAGATGAAGACCTGCCTCTTGTGTGCTACATTGGTGCACAATGGTTCAAGTAGCTAGTCTCGCTTCGACTAAGCGCACAATGTATAGACTTTGAGTACTTGGAAGTTAAAATGAAGCTTTGAACACTAATTATGCTTTGTAAATACATTGTAAATTAGAATTTCATGCTCCTTCAAAGTTTCTCCTATTGGTCATGACTTTAGTTATGACTTGTGACTCCTGAACTTGGATCACTGATAAACATTAGTTCAAAAATCCTTGCTATTTGGTGCTCTAGTAAGTACTGATTGGAGTATTTTAGAATGAATGTTCTAATGTTACCTTTATGCCATTCATGAGAACTTTTGTGATGTGGTCACATTTGAGATCCTACTTTTACCATTAATTTCAAATAGTTATAAACTTAAGATGGTCATATTTGTATTGACAACAAGTTACATTTATCACACATAATGCCATGATCGGTCACATTTATGTTAAGCTATTCATTGTTTGATTACAACTTCCAATACAGGATAACTATGAACGTTAATAAACGCGAAAAATGCGAGTTAGAGATTTTTATTATCAAGCGACCGTAAAAGCTGCAGCTTTAATGAACGCGCAGAGCATGAGAAGACACGTTTCTAGTCACGTTCTACAAAGTATAAACGGGAAGAAGGTGAGCAATATACGTCTCTGAAAAGTAAAGTTGTGTTTTGTCTCTCTTGATCAAATAAGGGTGAGTGATTGTTTGAGACTGCGTAAATTTCAAGATATCATAAAAGTCGGAACTTTAACAAACGCGCAAAACTTTAGTAGACGTCTCTGCAAACTTTAATAGAATTAATAATAATTTACAAGAAGGAGAATATGAACAAGCGCCTCTCGAAACTTATATTTATCTCTAAGGTGTGTGGGAGTGCATAAATAACAAACTACATTTACTCTTTTCATTTCGAAATAGAGATCCTGAATACCAAAGTATAGTAAACATCAGCAAACGAGAAAAATATGAATATGCGTCCCTCCACAATTCTTTTTTCTCTTCTTAATGAGAGAGGTGTGTGGGAGTGCATAAATGACAAACTACTTTTACCTTTTCTTTTCTCTCTGAGAGTAAAAAGAGATCCTGAATACCTCACAAAATAAACATCACCAAAAGAGAACAATATGAATAGACGGTTCTCGAATATTGTTTTTGAAGAGAGTGGCGTGGCCATGTGGGAGTACATCAATGACAAACTACATCTTCTCTTCTCCTCTCAAAGCGGAAAAAGATACTGAATCAATAAACGAGAACGACATGAATAATCTCTCTCGATTGTTCTCTCTCTCTCTCTCTCGCTAAAACACGCAAAAGTAATAAATGTCAATAAACGAGAACGACATGAAAAATCTCTCTCAATTGTTATTTTTTTTAGGTGTGTAGAGTACATAAATGACTGGTGTGGCCATGTGGGAGTACATAAATGACCAACTACATTTCTCTTCTCCTCTCAAAGCAGAGAAATATCCTGAATCAATAAACGAGAATAATATGAACCGTCTCTCTCGATTGTCCCCCCCTCTTTTTCGCTAAAGCAAGCAAAATAATAAATGTCAATAAACGAAAACGAGGACGACATGAATAATCTCTCCCTATTTTTTTTTACAGGTGTGTCGCATACATAAATGACGAAATACATCTTTTGTTCTCCTCACAAACTATAAGAGTAAGGTGGTATAGAAATTTCATAAACCCATTACAAAAAAAAAAAATCACTACTTGAAGAAGACATTGCTTCATTTCACAAAAATTATTAAATTAACTAATTTAATTAATTAAAATAAACAGTTGAGGAGAGAGAGAGGGAGAGAGAGAGAGGCGATGGCGAATTTGCCACAATCACTATCATTAAACGGCCCCGGCGGCGTAACAGGGAATCCTCCCGGAGCTCCGGCGAACGTTGATCGGAAAACTATGCACTCTGCTGAGCTGTACGTTCTCGACCTCAGCAATCCCGAGCGCCGCGAAAACGCTCTCCTTGAACTTTCCAAGGTACTCTCTTTCTTCTTCATCACTCTACCCCAAATATTTACTCTCTCTCCAAGGTAATTTTTAATTTTACTTAGGTTTGAATTGATTGAATGTTGTTTTTTTGGTGTTGGAGTAGAAAAGAGAATTATTTCAGGATTTGGCTCCGTTGCTGTGGAATTCATTTGGTACGATTGCTGCTCTTTTACAGGTATGGCGTGTATTCCGATAATCGCTGTTTTCGTATCGGTTTTTTTGGATGAAATTGTTTAGTTTTGTTGTAGTTGATTGTCAATTTATTGTCTTTTTGAAGAATTGTTGGTTGAATTGTGTGATTTCTTTTGTTTTTTCGTCATATGGTAAGGTTGCGTACATCTGACTCCCCTACCTCGTTAATGCCATTGGCTGGGAGGCTTTGAGGCGCTGGGGTAGCGCTGCTGTTGTTTGATTGACAATTTGTTAAACCTTTTGTATGAAAAAAAGTAGTTTTGATAGAATTGAAGGTGATGGTGAATTGGATTTTTTTACGGGGATTTGTTTATTAGGGTGTAAGGGAACGATTAGGTTGTTGCCTGCATCATGTATTCGTTGATTTGGAGGATTTGAGCTGCGTTTGTTGTAAAGAGTGAAATTGGATTGTTTTATGCAACTGAATCAACGTTCATATGATTAAAGGTATTTGTGCGAATTGTATTAGTGTGTTTTGTCTGAAAAGATAAAAGGGAAGAACTTGCTAAAGTATTTGTGTTGTTTCTTCTGGAATGGATAACACCGCGTCTGTTGACTTAACTGCATGAGCGAATTGTTCAGAACTTCATCGAATATGTCATTGTAATTTGGAGTTGACCGGTCGTTAGTGGTTGGTTGAAGCTCTAGCCCTAGGAGATCTTAAGGCGCCAGAACTGTAATTAGGGAAATGGTAAAAGAGGAGTTAAATGGCTCAAAAGATATTAAAGTTCCTGACTTTTAATAGAAAAGTTGTATAATATGTATCCTAGAAAATTGAATTCGTAAACCCAAGTTTAAGTGTATTCCTTTGGTGTGTGGGAAGCAATGCTGATTCTAACTGTGTTGCCACTTGTAGATTGAGAGGTTGTGCGTAAGGAGATTGAGTGTAGTTTAATGTGTGGTCTCTGTGTGTTGGACCTCAGACCCAGTCTGTGTGTGTAGTGAATTGGAGAGCTTGAGTAACATAGGTTTGCGTGAATTATCACTAGGTTTTGGGTTGATGTGTCTGTCATCATTCGTGGTTGCAGGAGATTGTTTCTATATACCCAGTGCTCTCACCGCCGAACTTAAATCCAGCTCAATCCAACCGTGTTTGCAATGCTCTCGCGTTACTCCAGGTCCGTCTCCAGCCCTGATGTTTGATGCCTATTGTTTAGGCTTTATTTTTTGCTTTTCTTTTTCTCTGTCACTTAAAATTTGATTCTGCTGTTTTTTAATTGTTTGTTTAGCTTTTGTCTTAGTACGGGTAGCGTCAAATGTGGTGCTCAGCAAAACATGTTTTGGGGGTGGATGTTTGGCGTGAAAATTTAGGTTACCCTAGCGGCCCTGTGGCTTTTTCGTAACAGATTCAAATTTGGTGATGGATTTTTGGCGTGAAATTATCTTTTTCTTCTCTTTTGGACAACTGTTTGGCCTGGAAATTTTGGTGGTGGATGCTTCGCGTGAACTTACATTTATTTCTCTTTTAGACAACTGCAAATTAATAGCTTTCTGTGTTGACTTTGCTTTTTTGGCAATACAATCGAAATAGCCACCTGAAAATCTTAGTCCATGTAGCTACCCTATTAAGCTACCAGTTGCTAGCTAACTGTCGGTAGCCAACAAGGTCTTTTCGAGTCTGCTGCTGAATAAATCAAATAATATATGTAACTTTCACCTTGCCATTGCATGATTCCATTCCACCAAATAGTTGAAGAAGTAAGATGGATCCTTGACTTTACTGTAATGCTCCTCATTGTTGTATAAACATACGCTTGTTTTGGCCTTTTGGGTAGAGAATCAAGTTAAGTAAATGAAATTTATCTGTTTCCTTTAATTAGTCGCCTAGTTTTATGCCGAGATTCAAGCAAAAAAGCCTTATTGGGGGCCCACTTAGGCGCAAAGAATGAGGTGCACCTCAGGCAATTACGGAACACATTACTGGGCCATTTCCTCATTTTTTCCGTCTATTATTTCACCTTTCCCGTTTTTCCCTGGCTTTTACTTCTTTATTGTTAACCTTTCTCTAAAATCCAAAAAGTGGTATCGTTGCACAAATTATTTCTTTTAAATAGAAATATGTCCTTCAAGAACAGTGTGGCTCTATTCCTTGGCGCACAAGTGAAACGCCTTTGTCTCACACCTTGTTGTGCCTCATTGCTTTTATGTGTCCAGCACGAAACAATTAATTTTGTTCAGGCTATTTATTTCACATATGTTTGAAGTTCATAAAGTACTTCCTATATTCTAAAAGGATAAGTTTTAACAGTCGTAACTCGTAGTTGCATTTCTTCCACATGACCACGTCTTGCTTCAAAGGAATTGAAAAAACTCAGTGCTTTTAGTAAGGAGGACTTCTTGTCCTCACTTTTTTTCCTCATTTCATATAACTTTATTCTGTTATAGGTATTAAAGATTCATTAGGGGCTTCGGGGTTGTCAAACACTATTAGAGTGACAGGATCCTGATTGTCAGGACTCGGGAGAATATTTGTAGTTACTATTTCGAAAGTCCATTCCGCAGATTAAACATTACTTGCACTCCGGCTAATACTAAACGAGAAGGAAAAGTTGGAATTTTAAGTGCTCATTTGTCTACCCATAGGGCCATAGGAAATGGAAATTCCCATGAATCAACGTTTCATAGGATTTTGATATACATGGGAATGGGTGGAAGCTTTTTTATGTGGAATTCTCACTTACCTAGCCCTCAAAGGTAAACAACTTCCTACAAAGTGGAGGAAGTAGAAAGTCCAAAGAACGTCTACATCGTACAACTTTGGCAGCAAATAACATAACGACGTTTCACTTCCTAGGAATTCATGAGCATACAGACGAGCACTAAGAGTATGTTAGGACAAGAATTGATCCATATGTGAATCTTAGAGATGCTCTCATATGCAGGGCTTATTTTCCAAAGCTAATGATATTGTTTTATCCTTATTGTTTGCAATTTTGCATCCCTCTTCCATATGGGCTCCTCCGTTCCCTACTAGTCCTAGAGTGGAAATGTTATACAAACATCCACATAGATTTTATCGGGCTCTATGTATTCACAACTGTAATGCAATCCACTGATTTAATAGAGAAAAGATAGAAAATTTTGGGGAAGAGGTGAGCTCCCATGTAACGGATTCAACCAAATATAACTATAATCTTTAGACCAAGGGAGAATGATATACACGAATTTCTTAATAGCTTCCCTATTGGAGTTCTACAGCACAAAAGATGCAATGATTGTCATCCATGAATCACTTGGGCCTTCTCAAGATCATGCTCTTTACTTGTTTTCTGTGTAATCTTTTGATTTTCACTCTGGAGATGGCTGTGGGTTGATGTATGGTGCTCATTATCTGGGCCTTGAACTGGGTCATGAAATTATGATCCATTTAAGTAGGCTTGCCTCTAAGCTGGAGGCCTGGAGAATTCAGATATTTTCAATCTGTCATAATTTAAGCAACTTGTAATGTATTGCAATATATGTGCTGGGAAAATAAAATAGAAAATGTAGAAAGAATGAAGTAAAACTAAGCATGGCATTGAGAACACTTACTTCTGCATGGTTATTCAGTGCTTGTGCTACAAAAGTTTGTCAAGTTTAAATCTTTCTCTCTATTTTTAGTGCTTGCGAGATTCATTGGAAGAAGAAGATTATATCCATGTGTGTATGTCTGACTTTAGGTCTTGCTGATTGTCATCCTGCAAATGATTGCCTAATATCCCTTATCGAATGCCATTGGCAGATATTTGAGGGCCTAGCTCGTTCACTCTAGGGGATAAGTCACTTTTTGAGATATGTGTAATTGAGTCTTATCAGATAAGACCAATATGTAATGTGTCTTTAACTTAAGATTGTGGCTTTTTCCATCCACATCTTCTTTTAGCTTGATTGTTTTATGTTTCCTCTACCTACATCTTCTCCTAAATGCTATAGAAGCAAAGGTTTCGTACTTCTATGTTTGACTTTGCAGTACAATGTAGAATTTCAGCTTTGCTTTACTTGACTGCCTTTACAAATTCTTTTGCTATTTTTTCAAACAGTAGTCTAATTATGGCTGTTTATATGCTTCTTCATGTTTATACTAACTCACATGCACGTCTCAACCTTGTGCAGTGTGTAGCATCACATCCTGACACGCGGATGCTATTCTTGAATGGTAAGCTTCTGCATATACACTTATATGGCCTTTACTTTCTATCTATATGATAAGCTTTTGCATATGAATTAATGAATTGGACTTGAGTATGCTTTTGTTTTTGTAATCTGGTCTGGATGATTCTATGAAGTAGAGGACCCCCCCCCCCTTTAAACATCTGTGAAGCTGTATGATGAATAGGTTTTTTCATTCTAAAGAGCTAAAGTCAATAAGGATAATTATTGCTAGAAGATGCTGTTTATCTACTACTTTTAGTTTGTTTCCAAATTTTAAGTATATTGAATGTTCTCTTATTCAGGAGTGCATTTAAGTTAGATGGCATGTTGATTTTATCTATTCAAATATTTGATAGTGTATGTTGCTTGCTTCCAGTACACATTAATTTAGCATTACAAATAGTATCTTTTCGTGGTGATTGTGCTTTATGAAGTTTCTGCGCTCTTAGGTCCAACATGAAATGTGCAATACACTCAGGTTATGTCTGATTCATGTAATCACAATTGCAATATGATGATTCCCAATTTTCACTTAGTAGAGATGAGGTGTGAAATGAAGAGGGGAGAGCGTTGTGTCATTTGAGGGAGTGTAAAGTTCTTCTGTTTTTAGGTTCTGCTAGGGGTTGCAGGCTATGAAGCAGGGCTCTTTGTGGGCTAGTGCATTTGTGTCGTGTCCGTGACACGATCTAACACCCTGGGGTATTCTTCGGTCACTTAAAAAAACGAGTCCGAAAAGTGTATAGTAAGAAATTACATCAGACACGCTAGGACACTGGGCAAACACATGGATTGGAATCAAAACGTTCATGGGGCACTTTGTAAATATCGAAGACAGTACCATTTCTTTCTCTCTTGTCTCTTCAACCAAATCCCCAAATATATATGGCAAAATGAAAGGACAAATGACAAGAAGGACCCGGGAGGGGGGGGGGAGGGTTAGAGTGAGCCAGTTGGATGAGGTATTCGTCGCCCATATTTTATACATCATTTTCAGTCATCCTTCTCTAAAATCCACCAGATCCCCAAGAGATATGTTCCAGCAATTATAATGCTTAGTTTTGTTGCAGAAACTCTCATTTTTGCCACTATATCATGATAAATTGCATTGATCGCCGTTGATTGATGCACACAGAGTTGTTGTTTAGGTGTCTATTTGATCTCCCAAACGTGTTGCTAGATGTTTACATGGGGTCCAATATGTGTTGTCTACATGTCGACCTGTGTGGTGGTGTGGGTTGGTTTGGGTTGTCAAAACTGATCTATGCTTTACATATTGTCTTCAATGGTGGTCGACATCGATCCTTGATGGTCGCTTTAATTGCTTATGGCTGGTGGTCATCGGTTGTGGTGGGCTGGTGGTCATGTGCTGGTGGCCACGCAAGCACTCTGATAAGCCACGTAGGATAAATCCGATAGCTTATAGTCGGAATCGGTCAATAGGTGCTTCTAGCACAACAAAAATAACTTATTAGGCGGTTCCCCAAAAAATGGGCAAAATATTAAGTGGTTTCCCACAAGTTTTTCTATATATTATGATTCTTTTGACAATTTAGGTTATCATTATATTCAAAATGCATGAAGGGGGGGGGACTCACATATACAAGAAGATACCAATTTGGTTGATGCCCATATACGAAAGAGAGCTGATTAAGATCTTAGACTATCTTGAGAAAGTTTATCCATAAAAAGATGGAAAGAGTGTCGTTGAGAATGTAACCTGACTCCCAACTATACAATAACCTCAGCAAATAGCTAGCAGTACCATCTTCCAAACTTCAGCTAGCCACCATTTCTTCATACTCCTTTTCCAGTGGAGAGGACATCTTTAGCTCTCCGAGGATGAACACAACTCAATTCTAACAAGGACAAAGCTATTTGCCACAAAGTGAGCAAAATGCAATGGTTTCTTTCCTTCCAAGTAGACCCACCACATCTTTGGAAATAATGATCATTTTGTAGTCTAGGTTGTTAGAAGAGCTAATCTTTGGGCTTATAGTCACCTATTTAGTCGTACTCCTGATCATCTTGAGCATGTAAATGTAATTTAAGTAGCTGATCTTGATGCAGTAGTTCCTTTAGTTCTATTCTCTCCATTTGGTTTTGTAGAAGCTCTATATTCTTCCTAACAAACACTGAAAGTTGTGAAGCCCCGTGCTATTAAATGGTAGAAAATGAAGTGATCAATTAGAACATATAGTTGTTGTCCTCCTATGGACCTGGTCTTTTATTTTTTATTTTTTCTTCATATGATGTTTCCCTGTGTCTAGCCCTATTTGTGTCAGTCGCCATGTTTATTAGGTTGTGGGAAATAATAGCTATTTCATCAAGTGATGTATTCTAATGCACATCCCTCATCATCTCCCGCCCTATTTCTGGTGAAAGGTGTCCTAGGCATTGTAATTATTGTTACTTTAAACCACTCACGGCTTTAAAACTTCCTATCATTGTTAATCGGATGGTAAACGTGCAAATAAGTTGTACATCATAATAAGTTGTTATTGCATGTAATTGATTCAATTTTGTTTTTCAGCCCATATTCCGCTGTATCTGTATCCTTTTCTCAACACGACAAGCAAATCCAGGCCTTTCGAGTATCTGCGCCTAACAAGCTTGGGTGTTATTGGTGCACTAGTGAAGGTATGATAATTGCTGACGTAATGTGTTTTTATAAGAGTTGTAACTTGTAACCTCTCTATTACATTACATTATACTGTGTTATTATTTATTGAACATATTTTTACCCTTGCGACAGTATACTCATAGTAAGAGATGTGAGTTGATATTACTGTTCTGTGTCTATGCCTTATCTTTTTTGTAACTGCTTATGCGGTTGTGGTAAATTCCATATCTGTTCCATCTTTTGCAGGTTGATGATACAGAAGTTATAAGTTTCCTTCTTTCAACGGAGATAATTCCATTGTGCCTCCGTACCATGGAAATGGGTAGTGAATTGTCAAAAACTGTAAGTTCTGATCATTGTTCATTACAGTTCTTTGCATTGAGACTCAGACTCTTGCTGCTCACCATCTTGTTTCTGCCCTCTATTCTCTTTCCTCTCAAACTTTTCATACGTCACTACCTTGGCAAAATTCTAGTCTTTCCTCTCTTTCGTACTTGTTCGGTTCTCTCCAAAAAATTAAAAAGAAGAAAACTCATTTGGTTTCCGTCCTCTTCCTTGCACCACTTTGTTCTGCATTAACATACACATTTTTAGACAAAATATACACATCATGGTTAAGAAGACGTTCTAGAATACTATTTATATCATTTGTAATTCACTCATCTAAGAGGGCTAAGGTCCGTCTGCCAAATGGGAAACCTTTTGCATTCCTTGTTTAGTGAAATTTGGGGTAAATAGACTGGTTGGATCCTATAATGTGCTGGACTTGGGACATTTCTTAAAGCAGAATGCTCTTTGGGAGTGCCGAGTCTTGCTTAGATTTATTTCGCATGGGGTTTGATGAGTTTTTTTTTTCTTTTTCGTTTTTCCTGCCAGGTAGCTACGTTTATCGTCCAAAAGATTCTTCTAGATGATGTGGGCTTGGACTACATCTGTACTACTGCGGAACGGTTTTTTGCAGTTGGAAGAGTTCTAGCTAACATGGTAGCTGCATTGGCTGAACAGCCTTCTTCACGGCTGCTGAAACATATCATTAGATGCTACCTTCGGCTTTCAGATAATCCAAGGTCAGTTCAGTGTTTTGTGGTGATTGTTCTCTTTGGTAGTTTTGTTTATAAACTTATTGGGTTACCTTATTTCATTGGCCCTGCAGAGCGTGCGATGCCCTTAGAAGTTGCCTGCCAGACATGTTAAGAGATGCCACATTTGCTAGTTGCCTCCGTGTAAGTTGTCATAACTTTGAATCTGTATCTTATATTACTGTTTCCGAGTATGTTGGTTGCGTATGACCATAGGGCTTAGTAGCAGCACAGAACATACCTTTTTTCTCCAACAGTTCTAACATTGACATGCAATCAATGACTGGTTTCAGGAAGATCCAACTACAAAGAGATGGCTTCAACAACTGCTCCATAATGTCGGAGGAGGACCTCGAGTTGCATTCCCGACTGGAGCAGGGTTTGAGCATATGTTGGTGAACTAAGCAACTTACATACCTCAAGAAACTCCGACATAAAGTTTAACTATCGACTACCTCCTGTAAAATCTTGGTGAACTAAATTATTCAGCCCCATGGACATATCAAGCAGCAGCTTCCGTGTCGTTCATGAGCAAAGGTAATACTAGTTTCAAGAGTAGAGAGGGTAGCTATGGTGATTCTCTGTGTTAGCTTGTTACTCAATTGTAGAGTAGTTAGCCTGTAATTGCCTTGTGGAATAGTAGTAATGTAGGTTTTTCGCTTATTTGTTATTTTTTTTCTTTTATCATTCAATTTGGATTTGGTTCAGTTTAACAGCTTTCACCTTTGTGTAAATTGATGATAGAAGTCCTGTTATCATCTCAAGAACATCTGAATTCTTAACCATCATGAATTCATGATTATCTAGTGCTCAATTGCTTTGGTAACTCAGAATGAACTTGCTCCGTTCAGGCTTGTATTATTTGATATGCCTTTTCGGTATACTTACTGATGTATTTGCGTCTGAAATCGATGTGAGAGCGGTAGACCTCGTCTGGTGGTTAAGAATTCAGAATCATCGAGCAATCTAGCATAGTAATTCTAGAGTATGGTCAATGACTCAATTGTGCTAGCTAGAATCTCTTTGAATTATTTTTGGAGAAAAAAAGGGTCAATTTCCCCAAGACTTTAACTAATTGTCCAATTCGTAAGTATTTTAGGAGCCGCGGAGACACCGGATAAACCACCTGAGTAGAGGATCCGTAGTACCCGAAACACTTTTGAATTAACTTTGTTCTTTTTTTTATAATCTAATTAAGAATTTTTTGCAAAACAATAATTTATAAAACATTGGTTTTGCGAAACACACCTTATTGAAAATTATTCGTCAAACTAGACGTGTCCGGTTGTCCATATAGTTCTGTATCTTTGCGAAACCATACCTAAATCGATTTTACGGGCAAAAGAAACTATTTCTTGGTTGGTAATACTCGTGCTCGTATTTCCGAATTTTGGCATATTTTGATGATCGAAATCCGTTACCCTTAACTTCCGTTATTGAAACCAGTGACCTTTCTAAGCAGGGGTCAAAAGGAAAACATGAGACCACAGTTTTGACAAAAAAAAAACACTTTCAGATCACACACACCAACTCAACTCAGATTTCCCCTTCTCTCTCTACCGAGTCAACTCGGTCCAATGTCGTTCATCAATAAATACGACGCCGCCGCGCCGGCGGACGATCAAAGCGATATGGAGAGGTGCGTCATCGCGGTGGAGAAGATACTCAACTACGAATTCAGGAACAAGAAGCTTCTCGAAGAAGCTTTGACTCACTCCTCCTGTACCGAGTCCACCTCTTACCAGCGACTCGAGTTCGTCGGCGACGCCGTTTTGGGGCTCGCGTTCGCTAACTTCGTCTTTTTGGCGTATCCGACGGTGGACCCCGGCATTCTCTCTCTCCTCCGCGCCGCCAATATCAGTACCGAGAAGCTCGCGCGTGTCGCCGTCCGTAACGGTTTGTACCGTTACGTCCGTCACAACGCGCTCGCTCTCGACCATAAGGTATATATTTTATTTACTTTCCGTTACAAAGGAGCCGTTAATGTTGCGGGGGCCGGGATATGAGGATTCGAACCCGGGATAACCCTCAGGCAGATTGATCCTCAAGTTATATTTACTTTTGAAGTTATTAAATTTTTACTTAATTATTTCTGTGTCGCTTTTAATTTTTCACCTTTGTTGTCACGTTGAGAGTTGTTTGATTGTTGTATAGTTGTATTTTGGGTGGTGAAGTTTAATTACACTCGCCATTTGAGTCTCGTCTATATGAGTCACAATTCCGAGTGCTCCTCTCACGTAGCCAAGTGTAAAAATCAATACCCGAAGTGTGAATGTTTATATGTCTACAAATGGAAACGTATAGATGAAGTTTTACAACAATGTATCGTGTGTGTAGAGTTAGGGGGAATTTACCTATTTAGTTAGTTGGTGGCAATTTGATGATAATTGAAATAGGATCGAGGGCGAAAAATTGATGCAGTGCTTGTCATATTCACTCTGTTTATTTGTGATTGTGTGAAATTCAGTGTCAGTGGGGAAGTATAGAGCTGGGAAGAATTAGTGGTGTCGACTAACTTGAGCTGTATCCGAAAGCAATTCAAGAAATTTTGGTGAGGTTGAGTGAACGTTTTCGAGGTGACAGCGTGTTAATGTGTAGGAGAGTACTGCAGTGACCGCGACTAGTAATACTACGATGTCTAAGTCACTGTTAGTCCAATGTATATCTATTATCGCCTTGTTTGTTTACCCTGAGCTTCAAGATGATAAGCTTGTGGCCTGCTGCTTGTTTCAACCTTACGCGTCTGTATAATGTTCTTATATTCAGCTGTTCCGATCTGTAGAAGAATATATCTTTGTTTTTATGCTTTCTATTTTGTTCCTTATATCAAGTAAATCGAATGTTTGAGTAATATAAAATAGTGCCTGTGATACATGAGATGGTGAGATATAATTGACATAGCATTGGAATTGTGATATTGTGACATCTTGTTATGTTGATCCTTTTTACTACATCGGTCTTTGTAGGTCCGAGAGTTTGCTCTTGCTGTTGAATCAGAAGAAGAAACCGCTGTCTATGGAGGTTCTGTAAAAGCACCGAAAGTTCTTGCTGATATAGTAGAATCAGTAATAGCAGCTGTTTATATTGATTGTGATTTCAACTTGAAGTTTCTTTGGCAGGTTAGTTAGTACTCTTGCTTGATTCCATCATCTTATCCCCCTTCCCCTCTATTCTCTGAAGTGTATCCCTATCTACAATCGACGCAGAACACATTATCGGTTAGAATTAAAGACTTTATTTGGAAACTATAGGTTATAAGAGGTCTTCTGGAACCAATTGTTACACTTGAGACCCTACCATTGCAACCAGTGACGATGCTCTTTGAGCAATGCCAGAAACAAGGACATCAAGTCGATATTAGGCATTGGAGGAAGGTTGATAAAAATATCTGTAGCATTTATGTAGACGGAAAGCTTATAGCAACTGGTACCTCTGATCAAAAGGATATTGCCAAGCTTAATGCAGCAAAGGAGGCTTTAGCGAAGCTCAACCAATCCGCTATGAACCACGTGGGCGTTATTTGTGAAGTTAATGATAAGAATGAGATTGAAGCAGCAAAGCAGAAGTTACATGAGCTTTGTGGCAAACAGAAATGGCCTAAGCCCAGTTACAGGTACTATTTTTTTCTCAAGTATGACCAAAATGTACTTTCTTAGCTGAACTTTGATTCTTAATTGCTTTATTTTGTGAGCCATCAACTTGATTTTGCGGTGCTGATCTTATTTCTCTGAGCCTTGAGCTTTCGGAAAAAGGGGTGCTCATGCATATTGTGTGTTTGGTCAATAAGTAGTGACACTGTGTAGCAGAGAAAGCTGTTACTTTGTGGATATCTCTTTGTAGCAACATGAATGTGAATATAAGATAGTTGGAGCATTAGTTATCTTGGACCAGTGCTATTGTCCTTGTTTTGTCGCAAGTATAATAGCTCGTTTCCTATGTGTTCTGTGTGTGAACTTGCAGGGTTCAAAAGGAACTGGGGCTTGCGCATGAAAAGAAATTTATATGCGCTGTTGAGATAGAAACAGCGAATGCAAAACTTATTATGGCGGGAGAGGAAAGGTCAAGAGTAAGAGAAGCGGAGAATTCTGCCGCCTCCTTAATGATCCATAAACTTGTGGAGTCTAACTATGTCTAAGGCAAGTTTACTATGTGCATGGATGGCCCATTCATCTGGTTCTTTTAAGTGGAGGAAATGGTCGCAAGTTCCTGCTTCTCAGGTCTCTATCTTCGTAAACTCCAGTTTATATGGATGGCGAAAATTGACATGAGACGCAGGAACTAGCACATTTCCTTCTCTTACCTGTTCCAGTTTGATGGGCCTCTCTTGTATCAATACTTTCAATTTTGAAAGCCTCTATTTATTTATCTTTTTTTTGGTGGATTTAGAGCATGTACAATTTTCAGACATTCATCATTTCTTAAATAAAAATTGTTGGTGCTAAATTCATAATTTCGAATAATTGTTTTTCTTTCTGAAAATCAAGCTAATCTGGAGAAAATGTGTAGCCAGGCCATCAAGTAATTGAAAACGGAACCAAGTTCAACTAAAGTGTAATAAACAAGAACAACTGTCTTGTGTTAGAACATTTTGCCTTGTGTTATCAGTCTTATCACCTTAGAATGGTCTTCTTCCATGGTTCTTATGAATTGAAAATTTTACCAAAATGACAAGTTCTTTCATGGTTGAAAATTTTGAGGAGAGAGAAAAAGACATAAAGTCTAAATAAAACAATTGAAGAAGTGGAACAAGGAGTCTAGATAGAGGTTATATTAGGGACGTCCCACCTCAAACACCCATCTATTTCGGGACATCATTATCTCTCCTATTTTTTGTTAATCTTCACACCCTTTCTCACATTCTCTATGCAAGTTTTTTGTTAATCCCCACATTCTGTTTGAGCTGGGATGGAAAGAAGTATATTATGAGACTATTCTAGACATCGTGAATTATAATGTTCCTAATAGTATTCCATGTTTAAGCTAATTCTAAACTTTAAGCATTGAGTTTTATGTAAGGTGATTTCGAATGTTAGGAACTCCAATTTCCGTTTCCATTGCTTTTTCTCTTACAATTATTTTGTTGAACCAGAATCTCCTGATTTAAAAGTTCCTAGATAAATCCATGATGTAGAGGAATTGGCTTACCTAGCGGAGATTGGTAGGTGACAATTCTTGTCAAAACGTACTCTCTGCATGCGGTCAAACACTTTCATGAACTCCCATAAATTTCTAACTTTTGCAAAATTGACCGGAAATATGGTTATTATATTCCCACATACACCCAAACAATTTGAAAACTTTCTTGTGAAACAAAAGATACATAATCATATAGCAAATGAGGAACCAAAATTAGAGTGCTTAAAGCACTAGCAATGGAATGGAATAACCTAAATCAGAGTTCTTATAACATGCCAAAAAAGTTGATGCTGCAAAACTGTTTTGCTTTGCGGGTGCATAACTGCATAAAGAGAGAAGGAGAAAATAGAGGGACGGCTTTATTACAAGAGGCAAAAAAATAGGGTTTTGTGTTTTCTTGATGTGTTGGGTTTAATAATGAAAACTCTCAAAGTATACAGTAATAAGGAAAGTCTGTATTATTAAAAATACTTTGAGATGTTCATGATTATTAAACCACAGTACATATCAAATTAACAAAATCCCTCTTTTAAGCCGTCCCTGCAATCTCTCTCGTTTTTCATCATCAACTTGTGTGTCATATCATCCTCATATGATTTCCTTTTGAAGCATGGTTGGTGCCTTGGAGGCGTTGGATTCGCCATTTCAATAAGAATCCAACTCAATTAGAATCGCTCAAATTTTCCATCATACGAAGCTTGTAGAGCCTTTATACTAAGACTGTGTTTTCAAGACCTGAGGTGTGATATTGTCTCAGTCCATCGGCGGCTGCCTCCCTTGGTATGCGGTGAAATTTTACAAAGTTATTACTCTTTCCTCCCTTGCTTTTGTAATTGTTGGGATACATCAAACAGGCCACAAATTCTAACTATGCATTTATAGTAAATAGCTATAACATTAGTTTTAGATATCAGATGAATACCAAAATCTGATATGTTGTGAGAAGGTCGTGAATGATGATCAAGCCGGTCAAATATCATCTAGACACTAGAAGTAAAATGCCGGGAAATGACGTTAGACTGAAACGACACCAATGAAATTAAGTTAGTGTTTAATCAAGTAATCATCATAAGTTTTAATGTAGAGGCTAATTGGTTACAAGATTTGCATATGATATGTAGGTAAAAGTTGACAATTCTGACTGGAAAACACCAAGGGAGGCAGCGGGGGTCGCTGATGGACCTAGATGAAACATTTCCGCTTTAGAGTACACAACACAATAAAAAGCTTCGACAAGGTTCGCCTGATAGAATTTCTGGGGTGTCTAATTGAGTAACTGGGTTGCATTCTTATTGAAAAGATGAATCCAAATTTAAAGAAGTTTGTATGAGGGCAATATGATACAAACAAGTTCATGGTGTAAAACTGTAAAAACATGGAAGGCTAAAAGCCTTAAACAGTGTAGAAACTCAAATACTTTGTGTGTCTGATCTTATTCTTTCCTTGTTTTAGAAAAATAAGAACTCCATAACAAATTGACAATGGAAGAACGAGTCAATCAATTCTCATTTAAGAACTCGAGATATAAGATAAAGAACCACTGTTGCAAATGCTCGTAAACATAAGAAGAATGATAAGTGGATTAAGCAAGGATCTACAGATTGAGTCTCAAGTAACAAGTTAAATTAAGAAAAAGCTCATAGTTGTTCTATGCTAGCATATGCTAGGCATGTATGACATAGGGCTGATGTCGCATGTGGGAATGCCCTTGTTTTATGCAAACTATATTTGATGGGTCAAGTTCTTCCATGTGATTCAACCCGAACTTCATGGGGCTGGTTCTCTTTCTTTAGTTTTCAAGTTAACAATTATTGTGAAAATGAAGTATTTGATTTTCTTTTTCGGCAAGCCTTCGCTTTGAAATTAGCTAGCGCAAATCTATGCAGAAAAAACATTATACTTGGGTATTACATTACATTTTATTGACTTTTGATGTGCCAACATTAATTATAAATGTAATCTTAAGCAACTACACACGTTTACACTCCCAATCTTATTTTAAAATATTCCCTAATTAAGGGTAGTTTGTACATAATTTCCTCTACAACTAATGAAATTGTGCCTTTTTTTGCATCATAGCATAAAACTTTTAAGGGTAGAAGCCATACCTCCACGAAATCTCCATGTTTCTTAACCTCGTCAAAAGGAGGGGCTTATGAATTAAGGGTGTGTTTACTATAATGAAGAAAGTTCGAAATAAATTGGCATGTTTTGAAATCGTAATTTGAGCTAGCTTATAATAGTATGGAGATGGAAATAGGGAAAATTTGCTAGTCGACACTGCCCATCAACATCAAAACAAAAAAGACATCAAAGAAACAAAATTTAAATGCTTAATATTGTTTTTCTGTTTGAGGAATGATTTTTTTTTTTGGGTACAAAGACGAAAATACGAAACTTAGCTACTATCTAATACATCCTCCAAATGAGGCAAAATAACAAGACCGTCATCAAAGAAATGTGATAATCCCGCAATGTCAGTTATGCCGACCTCCACTTGACCGAAATCTTCAATAGTCTGCTCATTTATCTTAAATAATCTCTATTTATCTTAAATAATTTCATCAGGAATCGAACTTATATTTGATTTCATACACAGAAGCTCATTTTAATTTGTTTCATTGTGAAAGAAATTCACCGTAGTGTGATGATGACTTCTATACGACGAAATTACCACAATTTAGAACATTTATTTATCAACTGAAAAATTGATACCTATATGTAGTCCTGACCATAGGTCTTTATCTACTGATACAAGTTTTGTGGCTTTTATTAACAGAATTTACTCTAGCAAAAAAGTGTCTCAAAATTATTATCATTACACAATTTATTTGGCGTAAAGTGTGCTTAGATACATACATACATATAGAACTTTCATATCATCAAATTTAGACTGGTGTCTAACCATGAAGTATATGACTTTCACAGGCATGAAAAATGATTGTCACCTCCCCGTCTTCCCTCGCCTCACGGCTTGCATTGGTGGTCCGATTGTCACCTCCCATGAGATGAGAGATCTCTTTATTACATTTCCCTCCACTCCATTGTATAAAAAATCATCTAATTAAATAGATTTCATTATACCTTGAACAATCAACTATTTACAATACATGCATACTCGTCAAATTAGACATGATAAAATAAATTTCTGTATTTAAAGATCCAAGAACCACACCAAAACCCGACTAATAATCCTTATAACATTACAACATATTAATAGCTTTAGCACAACTTATTGTCAAAAAGTTTGTGACAAAATAATGTTACACTTTGTGAACTTAACTTCCACAGTACATGTTTTGCATGAATCAAATAAAACATTGTATTGGTATTATGCTACGTATAGTTAGACAATTTTTTTGAAAAAAAATATCATCCACCACATATCAAATGTGGCCTTTATTGCTTGATAAATGCATAAATTAGACAAACCTCATGATCATATAACAAAAGAAGATGCAAATTTTCGATCGAGGAAGAAGAATTAAGCATAGTCGCACATCCCATATATGCAGTATCCACCAGGCATGCACTTGTTGTTGCATCTTCCACAATGTCTTTTGTCATACGACAAGTCCACACAGTAACCTCTGCAGCAATGCTGAGTATACTTGCACTTGTTCTTGCAAGCTCCACAGTTCTTGTCGTCTTCAGTGAGATCGAGACATTTGTTGTTACAACATGTTGCGTTGTATCCAAACGTAGGGAGATTACATATCTCGTTGTCCTTGTTGCAGTGGTCTGCGGCATTGGGGTTCCTCCCACTCACATCAGAGCCTGGAGTGTATTTGCCTCCGGTCTGAGCTAGGAACCGGCTAACCCTCTTAGAAGGGAGCAACAAAGGCTGCTGCTCGTTCTTCACCTCCTCATTGGTTGTGTCATAGCTTATTGTCATGGAACTAAGTGCAATGACCATTGCCATAATAGCCGCGACAAGGAAGACTACCTTAAGCGTCTTCCTCATAGTTGTCGTGGCCATTTTCCGACTCTGGGAACAATGTGAAAGATGGAGAAGAGATGTATGAGTCGTGGTGTTGAGTTTCTTCTTGTGTTTTGTTTTGGGTTTGTGTACTTTAATGTTAAGGGTATGTAAGAGAAGTGTAAGAAGAAGGGGTTTATAGGGGAATAAAGGCAAAGAGTTGACGCGAAAAAAGTGGTTTAAAGGGTTGTGAAGGAATGATTTTAGGGGTGTTTGATTGATTGATTAGTTGTAATGAATGTTAAGTGGTTCTTATAATTTAGGAGGAAAGTCTTAACTAAGATCAAAGTTTTGGGTATCTTCACAAGTTGGGAAGAGAGTCGCATGATTAAACTATGGGGAATTTACATTGCGTTGTGAACTATAGAGTTTAAGTTTTGAGTAGTAAACAGATTAAGTCAAAGATGGACGTACACTAGTTACAACTATGTCAATTGTCAACGATCAATAACATTGTAATAAGAGCCTCTCAAAAAAAAAAATAACATTGTAATAAGAGGCAAATTTAATGACAAAAATCCAACGTCCGCAGAATTGTTAAAACAACTTGTTTGGTAGAGAATAATTTGACAGTAAAAAAAGTTTAAAATTGCTTGGTTATCCAAAATCATGGAAATTGAGAATTAATATCGAATTCTTACAAAATGGAGGAATCAACTTACGTAGCTCCCCTCGGTAATTGGAAATTCATGTTGGTATTCAATTTCTACATGTAACCAAAATTTTTAGAAAAATTCCCATGAATTTTGAATTTCTAGAAGAGTGGAACCAAACAACCACATAGCTTTATTTGTAGAGAATGGGACTGGTCGGGGTAGGTTTTTTTTTTCCTTTTAAATAAAAGAGATAACTTGTTTATTTCAGTTTTTCTTGGGCCTGTTCGGTATCGTTTTCAGTTTTCAGTTTTCTGTTTTTTTGAAAACCAAAAAAACCAAAGTCCCGTTTTTGAAAACCAGAAAAAGTGGTTTTCAGTTTTTAGTTGTCAGTTTTCATTTTCAGTATGACTATAATGGAAACATACAATTAAAGTTTATTTTTGCAACTTATTTAACTAAATTTTTTACACAAAAAAACTAAAAACTAAAAAACGGCAGTGATACCGAACGGACATTTTTGGTTTAACATGTATGTATTTCCATTAAGTTATTAAGTTTTTTTTTTTTTTTGAAAAAAAAAGAAGTAAGAAAATCCATAATAATTCGCCACACGACATGTATAAGTAATAACGGAATTATCAAGACACAAGATTAACGTCAAATAAGATTCAAACCTTCAAACATTAGGATCATTAAGTAAGATAATCACGCATGAAATGCCCTCTATAGTATGCTGATGCTTGATGCTGCTTCCATGTGGGGGCCAATTGATCTCTTGCACCATATTCACGAATGATTATTGTCAAATCAGCCAGCAGCCACTAGAACGAGAATTTAGCATTCACCAAAGTCGTAGCAAAATTATTGAGTTTTAAATCCTCCCAGTGCGGGTCACCCGTACCACTTTCGTGTCCCACTCTGTGTACTCCTCCAATCACGTGCTACCATTTCATAAATCTTTCCAAAAAATGTAATCTTTAAAAGATAAAATAATGAAATGGTGGCACGTGATTGGAGGGATACACGGAGTGGGACACGAAAGTGGGACGGGTGATCCGCATTGAAATCCTCCACAGCCTATTACTATTACACATCTTGTAAATCTTAGCATAAATTAACTGCAAATTATACCATGCTCCGAGGAGCACAAGGAGCATGGTGATCTCCTCACAATAAAGTAGTGGGGACCATACTTAAAATGATTTTTCATTTTTTAATATATGGTCCCCACTCATCTATTGTGAGGAGGACAACCATACTCCTTGTGCTCCTAAAAGCATGGTATAAGCACTGTAAATTAACCACGAATATATTGGTCGAGAAACTCTTTTGAAAAGGGAAACCGAGTTATTGTGGCAAAGTAAAAACTAAGTAATTAGAGCAAACCAATAGAAAAATTGCGGCTTATGACCATCTAACTAATTGGTGCAGCAACCACCAATTGAAATAAAAGGCGTAGAGTTAGTTTTCCTTGTAGAGAGAGGACAAAAGGGTCACACGTTTCTATGGTTAAGTTAGTTGAGTGTCATGTTAACTTAATCAGTTAAGTGCCCATATATTGTTGTGAGCTATGGCTCATAAGTATCAACCTTCGTGTGTAAGTATTGAGGGTACGCCAATTTTGGACAGCTAGAGATCTACTGATTGCTAACCCCCAATATTATCATGATGATAAGTAAAACGTTAGATTTTTTTTAAAGCCGAAAAGTTGGATTATTCTTATGTGAAACGACATATATGAGGTTATTACAATTTTAAAAATTGCATTTTTCAAAATAGATACGGTGACGAATCCTTCTCTAACGATCATTACAACGTTTTTCCTAGCAATACAAAAATAATACAAAAATATATATTAATTAGGGGTAGATTTTGACTTTGCTTTTGATTAAGATGATAGAGGTTTCACCACAAAATGGAATTGCATTACACCATAAAGTCCATAACAAGAAATGATGCAAGCGTCCCTCTTGCCGACCATCTTCTAATTTAATTGGGTCAATCCGCCTTCTGAAGCAATGCTAAGCAATAATAAGCAACTTCTTTTGTGTACGTCAGGTGTTCTCTTCTCTTTTTCCCCCTTTTTTGACACAGAAAGCAAACGTTAAATATGAGGACTCCTCTTTGCTTACGATAAATATGTGAGACTAATGATTCAAAGAAAACAAACGTTAACAAGAAACGGTGCTAAGTCATTTAGGTCTAGCTAATGTAACAATTTTAAACTATGAGAGTATTGTAATCACTCTAAGATTGTAAGCCAACATATAATAATCTAAAGTTTTTATAACAATTTAAAAGTCCACATTATTTTCGTGTGACCATCTTATAGTAGGGTGTACTCATAGTGCAAAAATATCTCGATACGTTACGTATTGGCCGATATGTAACGCATTTGGCCCTCACCGCGACGTTATTAAGGGCGATATATCGGCCTATATTTTCAAATATTTCTGATACGTTATGGTATCGGTCGAGATTCAACCGATATTTTCCCGAGAAATCCGCTATAGATTTTTTGGATTTTTCCTCCGAAATTGAACTTTTCCTTATAATAACAACCAACCGCGATAAGGTCTGCGACAACCGCATTTGGTCCGAGTCAACGACACCGTTACCGAACCAAAATCGAGATTTTGAACCATGGGTATTCTAAGTAGTCGGTTAATCAAAATTCCAAAAAAATTGCATGACGAATTAATTAAGATTCTTATCTAACTGCTATGTAATTTTGATATATATATGCTTGATTGCTTGCATCTATATATTTTACTAAAGACGTCCCCATTGACACATGTCGCGATTCTAGGCCTTATCGCCACGTGTCGATGCGGA
>JBBYHQ010075757.1:0-54383 GCA_038382645.1 Spergularia azorica
TGGTTACAAATGGGCAGATCGACCTGATGGTGATTACAAGCTCTGGTGACGCACTTGATCAAATAGACGGAAGGGAATTGAGGAGGATGGCTCTCGCATATAAGGTTCCTATCGTAACAACTGTTGCAGGAGCTCTAGTAACTGCTGATGCTATTAAGAGCTTAAAATCCAGCCCTGTGAAAATGTATGCCCTTCAGGATTTCTTCTAAGACAAGGCCGAAATTGATTCATCTAAGACCTTGCAGTCAGTACCTTAGTCATTATTGCTACAAGACGGTCGATGTAGGTAGTAACACATGATTTCTTCCAAGACAAGGCCGAACTTGATTCATCTGAAGATCTTGCAGTCTGTATCTTAGTCATTCGCATTGATACAATGCGGTCAATGTAGGTAATAATGCTATCGTTACTTCGTTACAGAAAAGTTGGCGAAGTACCTGGAGAATGCTGTTGAGGTGGATCCAGAGCGGCCTGTATTGGTTGACAGGTATCTGATCGATGCCATTGAAATTGATGTAGATTGTTTGGCTGACTCATATGGTAACGTTGTCATTGGTGGTATAATGGAGCATATTGAGCAGGCCGGTGTCCACTCCGGTGACTCTGCCTGTTCTCTGCCTACCAACACTGTTTCATCTGCATCTTTAGAAACTATCAGGAATTGGACCATGAAATTAAGATCATTGGTGGTAAATAGTGGAGCACATTGAAAGATCTTTTTTTTGTTTTAAGGGAAAATAGGAAATTAAATTAAATAAACATCCTTAAGTCCAGTACAAGGGAAACACCCCTTCTTATGTAGCCATCAGAAGGGGGGAAGCAAATCCGAGCATAAGCAACAGAAAAACAGTACGTAGAAAGAATGAAATTACAAATTGGCCAAATCCTCTTCAAGGAGGCGCCTGATGAAGTGAGGAGCAGTAAGATAGACCACCCTCCTGTTGTTAGTGTCGATAGCATACTGAGCCAAATCATGAGCAACCTTATTAGCCTCCCTTCTGGTGTAGAGGAGAGTAACTCCCGGTTTGTCTTCAAGAGCTTTCCAGATATCATCAGCAATCGCCCTCAAGGAGCTGTTTTGGGAAGTTTCCGGGTTGTCAAGAAGGTTTTTGATCATGAGAGCATCAGATTCAACTTGGAGCTCCTTAATATTGTATTCCTTTGCAATCCAAAGCCCTTCCCTAATAGTCGCCAGCTCAGCCGCAGCAGCAGAAATAGCCTTGAATTTGATAGTAAATCCAAGGAACCATGAACCATCCGAGCCGCGAAAAGCCCCTCCGCCTCCAGCTTCAGAATCCCTGTTCTTCCAAGCCGCATCAGTGTTAAGTTTGTAAACACCTTGAGGAGGAGGTTTCCAATTGTAGACCAAAGGAGGAGGGCTCTGCTCTCCATCACCCAACTGAAAAGCACGCAAACAAATACAGATATCAGCCATGATTTTATGAATTAAGGTTCTGTGCGGCCTCATGTAACCTTGAAAGACAGTGGCATTTCTGGAGCACCAAATATGCCAAACACAGGTAGAAAACACAATTTCCCAATTGTCGTCCCTAGAAAGATTAAGCTTAATACAATTTTGCCACCCCTCAGACCAAAAGGAAATTAAATCCGAATCAGACCAAAAAGCGAGGAAATCAGTCCACACCAAGGCAGAGGAAGGACAGTCCCTGAAAAGGTGAAGAAAATCTTCAGTGTCCTGAAGACATCTGCAACAGGTCGGGGAGAGATTTGGTATGGAACCAGAAAGCTTATGCGCTGTAGGGAGGATCTCAAGAGCACAGTTCCAAAGGAGAAATTTGTATTTGTGGGGGCATTTGGCTTTCCAAATCTGTTTCAGATTGGTTTAATCTCAAATGAAAGCTTATAGGCTGATTTAATTGAGAAATTCCCAGAGTTGCAGGCACTCCAGATTAAGGTATCACAGGACGGCTGACTTTTGGAGAGTGGAGTGCAAAGAATGATGTTGCAAATGTCATTGGGTATGAGGCACTCCACTTGCCTCAGGTTCCAGTTGCCAGATCGATCTATAATATCCGATACTCTCCAGGGAGCACATTGAAAGATCAGTTGCAAAAAATACAAGAATTAAGAGTTTACCGTCAGATAGATGCCACGCCTCATTCATTCGCAGTTCCGCTTCTTTCATTTGCTCGTTCTCATCTTTCATTGGTTCTGCTGCTTCTCCAACTTTCAACTGTGACCGAGGAATCCTCTTGTTTCGCTTTAGTCCTTTAATCCATGCTGTAACGAAAAACAGAAATGAAGAAAGACCATTATTCTACAACAGAAGGGAATTTTACCAGGCAAGGCAAAGCAACAAGACACTAATCCCACAAAGCAAAGAATCTTAATGTGGAACAAGACTACCCACATCGCATAGTAATTTCACTCTGGTGACTTTAGAAATAATCAGGAATTGGGGCATGAAATTGGCAAAGCGGCTGAATGTGTGCGAATTCCTGAACTGTCAATATATACTCTATTACAACTCCTTGGTATCGCTCGTGCCTTATTAGGCCTGGGGTTCGGTATCGTGTCTACTGCTCTACTTCTCGGGACAGGTCATATTCTGAAACTAGTTGGTATGTATACCTGTTGAGCGAGTATTAAAGATGCACGAAGGAAGAGCTCATGCAGGTGATATGGTTGCAAGCTCTGGTGACGCTGATTCACTTGATCAAGTAGACAGAATTCCGAAAGAAAGACAAGTATGAGGGCCTCAATCTATAAAGCAGAGGTTTTTCTTATGAACATAGACATTCAGGATGCATTATAGTGATATTCGCCAAAAAAAGAACTGTTGCAAGAGCTCCTGTATGTTTTGTATAGTGTGTGAAGCATAGATAGGTGAACTAACACAGCCTGGTAATGGAAAAAGTACTGATGAAGCACTGCTTCCCAAGTTTAATGTTTTAAAGGATGGATGGTTTCAGAATCAAGTAGTTACTGTTGTAGAAGAGTTTAACGGTGCATGTCTAATTTGCATAGAACAACAACAACAGCAACAGCAACAACAACAACAACAACAACAACAACGACGACGACGACCAAGTCTTATTGTCAAAATGATTTAGGGTCGGCTAACATGATTTCCATTGAAGTTGTTTTTCTGAAATTGTTCCTTTATAAAAATTATTATAATAGATAGGTTTCCTCTAAATATTTTAAGAGATATTTTTCATCCAAGTGTATATTCTAAGATACATTATTATATCCTTCATTCCTTCTCTAAGATCAAAAAATATTATATTCTCTAGTATTATCTATTAAACTTTCCCCAACTAGATGAACCTTAAAGATAAACCCCTTTAGATATTTAGGCGGATCTCCATAATGCCCAAATTTTGTATAGGGTTCTCGTGTCTTTAAACTTCAAACTCTAAGTACTCAACACTTGAATTCGTATCCGTGCCTGACATCCATACCCAATGCTGAGTAACATAGGGTGACGTAGTCTTAAATAATTAGATGTGAAATTGTTCGGAAACTTTTTTTTTTAAACTAATATGGTTGAATTTATCTTCTTTTTTTTCCCTATGTATAGGAGAGGCCCATTGTGGTACACGTAGATGATGAATGGCACGACCCTCCGACTCACCTGGTAAGTAAAATAATTGTAACTTTCTTGGTTCCAAAATGTTCATTTTTCAGGGTACACTTGGTTTATTTAAGTTATCAATTAAAACGTAGACTTGATTTTAGAAAAAAAGATTTAGTACCAAATTCACTATCTAAGATATAGTTAGAAATTATGGCTAACTCGCTGTGAATAACACTAATGAAATTATAAAACATCACCAACTCGATCAAATTGAATAATGTGTCCAAGATTTTCATAGAAGTCGAAGAATAGGACGGAATTAGGGATTAGGGAATTTGATGTCAGTCTTAGATACTAGTCTTTTCTAAACTTGTAATCCACTTTAAGGTTAGATACCGCTTATAATAAGTTGTTCAAATTTTTTTTTAATGTTTATTTTCTTTTTTCTTTTCTTATGGTTGATTGGTTTTATCTTTGATCCTATTTATAGCTTGAGGAGTGGCCCATTGTGCCACACCCACACGTGGACGACGATGACTGGCAGGACGCCCAGACCGACCTGGTACAATATCTTTAACTTTATTGGTTCGAAAATGTAGTCAATTTTTCATTTGTTTATATAGCCATCGCTTTTATGTTGTGAGTTACCATTAACTACATTTAGTACTTGTTTTAATTTCAGATCATAACCTCTTATCTAAGATTAGTAAAGGGGTTACTTTATATTATGACCAACTTTGTATTATGTGATCCTTTGCAATCGACTTACACTAATTTAGTGTGAGAGTGTGAGACCGTCTACTATTAACCTATTTAAGTGAATCAATGAAAACACAAATAAAGATCATTTAGACTGAGGATTGTGTTATTTGATGCCAAAAAAAGAGTATTATGTAATATGATGTCTTGCGTATGTTTTTGTGCAGTTTGAAGAAGATGAAGAACATGAGCTGGGAAGGGAGGAAAGAGAAGAAAATCTGGATGAGTGGGTAGAATATATGCTTTATTTAAGCTATCACAATCTTCTGCTTACACAAAGCTGCAACGAAATAATTTATGAGCACAGAATTGAAGGAGAAGATCAGGAGACCCTCGAAGCTCGAACTCAGGTAAAGACATCACATAACCAGTCCATTTTTGTATAATTCGAAATTATGAACATTTTTTTGAAATATCTGAGCCCATTACTACATCAGTTTGTATCGTGCTTGCATTGATTGTTCATGATATTTTGTTTACGTAGCCTCGGAGGAGTGAAATACAAATAGAGAGTGAAGTTGAAGCTGAGAGAAGAGAAGATGAAGAAAGAATGAGAAAGGCAGAAGAAGATGAAGAAAGAATGAGAAAGGCAGAAGAAGATGAAAATGAGGAGGAGAGAAAGAAAAGAGAAGAAGAGGAGGAACAGAGAAAGAAAGCAGAAGATGAACTAAGAATGAGAGAAGAAAGAAATACGGTAAGACAATACAAATGATTGATTTCTCACATGATGACACTCTAATCATTAGTAACATCAACCATGTACTGTTTTCTTGATACGTTAAAGGGATTAGTGGTAAAGGGTGGGTAAAAGGGTGTTTTATCCGTATTTGGTTACGTTCCTACGAACCTTACTACCTTAGTTATCGTTTTGTTTGCATTGTCATAAGACTCGTAACATTAAATTAAAAGATCGTTTATTTAGACGTTGTCAAAAAAAAAAAAAAAAGTTCGAAAGCTTTGATTCTCATAGGGCATACCAAAATGGCAAAATTGAGAGAGCTCAGGTCTTATTCCCAACTATAAATGAAACAGTGAACAAAAAAATGTATGAAACTGTTATTTTGCAAGATATTAAAAATATGGAACAGGTAAGAGGTAGTAGACCAATACTGGGGTAAACAGAAGTCAAAAGGACAACAGAGCATCAAAGCCTAAAATATACGGAGTAGAGTCGAAGATACTATCTGTGATTGTTTCTTTTAGTTGTATATTATTGTAAACTTACCAAAAGTTTCTAATTATACACAGGTGTTACACCGAGCAATCAAGAAATCAGGAGGTATCCTTATTATTTGCCTGGCTGTTTGTGGGCTTAGTGCACTTACTACAGGCTTTCTCAACGTTCTACCAGGTCAGTCAAATCAACACATAAACTCGTTGCATACATCTCACTTTTCTTAGCGATAATAAATTTGTTAAACGATAACTAAAAGACGTACAAGTACCAGATATACCACGCACAATTAAGATTATACACGAGAGTTGACACATAAGTATAAGACAGGCGACACAGTAGGACTCTATACAGGAAGGTTACTGGTTTTTTTCTTCTTTTTATCCATTTACAATTATCGCTACTAAAGAACAGTTGAGTTTTTGAACCCTAAGGATATTGTAAATAATCACCAACATTTATCCTATATATGTATGGAAAAAGAAAATAAAAACAATCACATATAGTTAATGCTAGCAAAAATAACACCAAATTACCACTTAAGCAGTACTAGAGAAAAAGCTTGTTCTCTAACTTTCTCCATTTTCTAACTAAGTTGACTAGACAACAAGCAAGTTAAGACAATAGAAGTAACTAGAATTAGGAAACATTTTGGAGGTAATTATTGAACCAAGTAAAGGTAGGCCATGTAAATTGACTTTAAGTGACTTGAAGGAGGTCTTTATGAACTTGGTGTAAGTGTATCGCTTGCAAATTATAACATGTGATCAGAACGAATACCAACTCTTGTGCCTTCAATTTTTAGGACAAGTTTGAATAAGTTAAGGACAAACGATTATACAGCAATTTAGTCCAACAAATTCCTTGGACCAATAAACTTTTTCACGTAGCTTGTTCAATAATGTACATATAAAACCAAGAATATCCAGTGGAATGATCTTACTTAGCTTTCCGCATCCGATAAGAATTACAGTGTTTTACATGTATGTAGTGATCCTAGGTTGTCGTAAGTCCAGAATTGGTGGTAATATAATACAACAAGAACAAACTTAGAAGATTCTAAATTCAGACTAAATTATTAAGCCAATAATAATCAATAATCTATGTACAAGATGTTAGCAAAAAATTCAACGAAAGACATTCTAGAAATTTTTAGTATAATAACTAAAGTGGTCTAGAATTAGCATCTTCAAACCAAAGTTACATGCACCTAGATTAATCTTGACAATGACGTAAGCATGTAGGGAGCCCCTGTCAAATTTTGGTATACACTCCCCGACAAAGACCTAATCACAACAACTCACAAATATCACATCAATATCACCCACCATACATAACTAACAAACATTCAGTAAGATTACACACTTGTTCCTATTATTGTTAACATCAAAGGCATCAACATAATCAGGAAAATTAAGATAGTAACTAGTTTTAGCACTTGGTCAACAAGGTAAAAGTTGTAATACTATTGTTGTCCTTTGTATATCAAGGCTTCCAACACCAACAAGCAGATTTCCAGCAATAATATTCTACACAAAATCAGTTCATATGATGAGTTAAATCCCCAATATTCATCAATCAAAGAAACCCAAAATTCAAAAGTTCTAATGTGCAACAAAATTGAAAAACCATATGTAGAATCTAGTTTAAGGATCCGAAATGATAAACCCACGATTAATTGACATGGTTTGACTGCTTGATTGAGTAACTATGGTGATGAATTAGAAACCCTAGATTTTGGAGAAATCCCAATTAGAACACAAAAGCACGAAAGAGAGAGGGGGAGAGAAATACCTGGCAGATCGAAAGTGAAGATGATGAGCCGCGACGAGGGCAGCACCGATTCAGGTGGGAGAGCAATTAGACATGATAGACTGAGAGAGAGAGAGTGAGTGTGTGGCCGCGCCAAAGTGGTCAAATTTTCCCCCCAAAATTACATCATCTAACCTAAAAACAATAAAACTTGATAAAAAAAAAAAAAAAAAAGTAAAAATAATCTTATTGAATTTTTTATAACACCCATTTGGACGCTAATTAGTGTTTTATTGCTATCTTTGGACACAAAATCAGAATCCAATTCTCAATTGGTCGCTGATTTGAAACCAATTTTGCATCCAATTACAGTTTGGTTGCTAATTTTGAAACCAATGTGCATTTTGGTCGCTAATTTGAAACCAACTTGTAGTTTGGATGCAAATTAGCGACCATTATTCTGTTGGACTCAAAATTTGGTCGCAAAAGAGGTGTTCTCTTGTAGTGCTAAGACTTTATATGTGGTGATGATTTACGTCATAGGACGCGGTGGGACTTTAGGACTCTATTTACTGGTATGAGTAACCTGAGAGTTTGATGATGAGATTTGGGGTATTTTGCTGAGACGAGATAGCAACAATTGAGTATTTTGTCGAACCTGCCAGAGGACTTACCAAGCAGGGAGACATTAAGAGCAGATAGATTGCCGTTTTGAATCATCCTACTGTCTTTGGAGCAAAGAGAAGAGCTTTAGAAAGCCAACGAAAGCCTCATTTTTGTGATTATGACGGCCAGAAGAGACTTATTAGTATCAGTTCGATCAGGAAGGTCGTAGATTGACATGATATGGTGCAGAGAAGCAGACTATAATTGCTTTGATGAGGACTGACATGGTGGATTGTGTAGCACAAAGGTTATCTCAGGAATAAATTTTGGTGAGCAGCTTGTCGAACAGAAAATGGAAAAACGATACTCTCGCACGGGGTATATCATTGGGAATGCCCAAGCAAGTGCCAAGGTAATTCACTAGAGGAGATTGGTAAGGGGTTGCACACACTGGGACTAAATTTTGATATAGGGCTTATGGTACTTTTATCATTTGATACTGAGCTAAATTTAAAGATCATGTAACCAAGGGTAGTGTGGTTGGTTTGAAACCAACTAAAAAATCATCCGCATAAATTTAATTATGAGGGATTGGGAGTATTGTGGTAAGCAGAGGCCAAGAGGGAAATGCAAGGGCTTATACGAAAATCAGTACCATAAAATGCTCATCAGTGGACATGGAAAACTCTAATTTCAGCAATTCACAGCAATAACATCATTCAAAAGAGCACTTGGTCTCTTCTTACAAAAGTAGTATCCTTTTGGAAAATCATTTGGATGTGTCACATATTAATGATAAATTGCAAATGTTTCATTACATTTTACGTGTCGTTTACATACATTAGATAAAGCATGATCAATAGATTTGAATTTAATTAACTTACTTATCATGAAATATTTGTCATCTATATGCAGGTTTAGTCACCAGCCAGAATACCTTCCTACGGGTCGCTGCACCCCATATTCTAGACAAGAAAGACCACTACACCTATAACAATTACTGTGGGTTTGTCCACGCAAGATTACTTATCATTTTAGGTTCATCCCAGCTAACTCAAATGGGCGCAATCATTATATCAGCCTATTTGATCTCACGGTTTGGACGAAAGACGGTATTGTTGTCGGCGACTATCTGCATGGTTTGTGTAACCTTGCACATCACGTGGCTTAAGCAGACCGCTCTGTTCATTCTAGGATTCGTATTGTTAAATATGGCAATCGGTTTCACAAATCAGGTATGAAAATAAGTGTTTTGAATCATATCATAGATACATAAATAATTTTAGTAGTCTAAAATTTATGGCATATATAGTTGGTGTGTTGCTAGTTGTAACAAGCATGTTTTTTTTGTCAGGCGTATTTGCTTGTAACTTTCACATTTTCGTCATTGGGTAGTCGTTTAATATGTAGTTGCTTTTCCTTCGATGTTATATGTCTTAGAACTCCAGTGTTGTGGTTTGTTGATATATTTTACTCTAATCATTGTTAAAAAAATGAAAACGGAAATTTTTATGAAACTTTACATATGTTTATTACTTGTATTATACCTAAGTTATTATTTTCTACCAAAAATAAGATAAAAGTAAATGAAATATGCCAAAAATATGAAATTATGTAAGTAGTTATGTTTAGAAGAGATAAGCAATTTTTTGTAGGCCAGGACAAACGACTTAAGGAAATTTTAACAATCATTAGAGGACGGAAAGAAGTCGTAAGTCGCACTTGTAATTGTCTTAGTCTTTTGCTCTTGTATCTCCCATCTTACGTAGAATCACCTTTTTATTTGCATAAATATGACCTCTTACAATGTTGTCAAAAGAAAAACTTCAGCATTCTCAACTTATTCGTTGGAGTTGTCCAACTTTTTCCATATTATTTGTCTTTTGAGTTCATTAATAATTTTACTAACACTTCTTTTACAGGTGATTCCTACCATACAATCTGAAATAGCCACTGATACATTGCCCTATCTCATCGACGTGTGCTCGGGTTTGGGTGAGCTAGCATGCTACTTTCTCTTTGATCTCCTGTCCAAAAAACCCAAGATAGTTTGGAAGGTTTGTTATTGGGTCGGCGGGTTTTTGGCTCTCATCACATCCGTTCTCACTTATTTCTTGCCAGAAAGTCCCGTGTTTTACATGGAAAAAAACAATAGAAAAAAGGCCAGAAAGGCGATCCAGACTATGAAAGGAATTTTTGATGTCGATGACGAGTTGAACTCAATAGAAGCAGATATTGAAAATAACAAAAACAATTCATTCACCACAAAACTCTCGATAATCTTGAAGCCCATTAGTCGGCCTGCCTTGATCATTTCTTTGTTCTCCGTCATCCTCATTTCTCTGTTTTCGATGACTGGATCCCTCCTTGGTTTCGGGCCTTTGTTGTTGTCGTCTCTTGGACAATCTAAAAAAGGCCCTTACCTTCCTCCACTCATCATGTCCTTAATCCAAAACATTGCCCGTGCCTTAACAATTCTCCTCATCAGACGTGTTGGTAGGAAGCGAGTACTCATTTCCGCTGCAATAGTGAGGATAGCTTCAGAGGTAATATACTTTGTGTTCTTATTTGAAAATATGAATCGCATGTGTGATATGTAGATAATCCCACACATTGAATCGCGGTGATGCTAAAAAGAAAAGTCTATAAAACAATCTCTACGTTAATAGTTCTAATGGGGGTAGCTTTCTAGTTGAATAAAAAACAAGTAGTTTGTTCTTTATCCCTAGTGCAAGGGAATTTCTAGAAAATGCACTTGAGCTCCACAGAGTGCCTTGCACATAGGAAAACAATATGGAACGTATAACTTTGTGCATAACATGGAGCGTAGTGGGAAGATAAAGTTGAATGTGTGTGGTTATACTTTATTGAAATTTGATGGCCAATTCTCTCCAGCTTGGAGAGGATAAAACAGTAGCTAAGACCAGGGCTTTTCAATTTTTGTGGGAAGAAACCTTACATTTTGAGAGATTTACTATTCTGTAATCAGTGACACTTATTAAGGCATGTGAATGATTTGGAGCTGCATATCCTTTGAACTGTATGCCTATGAACCATACCTTTCGGGATATTTGGGGGCATTAACCAAACAAAGGTCCTTATTTAAGTTGATATGTATTATAGAACGAAACCTATTACCCAAGGGCAAAAATTGTTATCCTTGAAGCTACAGAAAAACACCTTCCTCCATTCACATGCACTAATAGACAAGCTCACCCACTATTTGTCTTCTCTTGATTTTTTATATAATGTGAACCCTTGGTATCTGGGTATGTTTAAAGGCCAGTGATCGAATTTAAGACTATATATAGACTGCACCTTGCAATGAGAAAGACGGATTATGTTGAATGAAAATACCCTTCATCTTGCCAAAACTTTTTCCTTTGTGCCGAAAACCCTTACTAACTGTGGAGAGAAAGAACTCCTGAGAATCTCAACCTAGGTGGTCAGTTTCTTTGGAATTTATACGTTTTTGTTGTTCTTAGTTTGTTAGTTCAGTTTGAACCCCCTTGTTTTATGCTACATGCAAATTCATCTCTGTTTTGCTTGTTCACTAGTGTGTTAACATCGCCTGCCATCTATTTTTCTAAATGATACTCTATATTATATAAACATACCGTATGTAACAAAAACTAATGCAAAGTTACTTTTGACAGATATTCTTAGCCATCTACTTCCTCAAGTCTGATAGGTACTCCTACTTCAATGGGCCAATCATAATGATAATCTCAGGCATCATCTATGTAGCCATGGATGCGACTTTAACAGGGCCGAAAGTTTGGTTAGACACATCTTTTCCGGCAGAATCAAAGTCTAGGGCCACAACAATGATAACTTTGCTTGGGCTACTACAAAAAGCTGCTATGCCAATAACAGCGTGTCTTCTCTTATGCAACAAATTAAGCCCGAAGATTGGCATTCTATTGCTGTCATTTTATATGTATATGGTTACAATTATCTCCGTTCTCAATGTGCCTATGACGTAGCGCCAGGAGGTCTGTTATGTAGTGTGTATCATCTTACGAGACTAGAGTATGATGCGGACCAACCGGAAGAGGTATGTATAAAGGTATTTGCTCCAAGGAGTAATCCTCGAATTCCATCTGTTTTCTGGGTTTGGAAAAGCGCCGATTTTCAAGAAAGGGAATCTTATGATATGTTAGGAAACACGGTTTGTTTTTTTCGTCTATCTCGCTTGGGATGTTATTGTCATTGTATTTATTCTGTTTTTTGTCCCCGAGACAACAAACGTGGCGGTTGCTGACATAGCATCCACAGTTTGGAACCGCCACTGGTTCTGGAAGAAATACACGATAGTTTTGTTTAGAAAATAGATGAAGGAAAAAAAAATTAGTTCAATAGATGTAGTAGAAGTGTATGGTTGCCATGCCACGAAGCTTTCTATTAATGTTAGTGTTGATTTGTTACAAAATTTGTAGTTCTGAATTCAAACATCATAGATGTAAATCTCCAAAGTTTATGAAATCTGATGTTGGAACAGTTTAGTAAATGGTGTTTTATCGTAATCATATCATACCTAATCATTTATGCCGCAAATCCAATCTAGAATGAACTAGATAGCAATGAGGAGGCCTTAAAAGCTACTTCGGCTATCCCTCATGACACTTTTTTTTTTTTTTTTTTTTTTTTTGTTTTGAAACGAATCCCTCATGACTCTTGGTATCTTTGGTTCTACTTCTTCCTTTTACAATGGCATCCTCCATCAATTGGACGGACTCATCGAGTTAATTGATTGCGCTTGAGCTAATATTGTGGGTGATTAGTTTTTTTTTTTTTTTAACAACAATGTCATATTAAAATAAAGAAATAAACGGATGCACAACAAGGACGACATACCTATAAGGCTATAAGAACTAGTCGCTAAATAACTAGGACAACATATGGTAGACCTACTTTGGGTGAATGTGAAGTAGGTATTGATACTGCGGGGTTCTAGGAAGGAAGCAAAGCGAGTTGAGTTGAGGTTGATTTAGCTGAAGTTTAAAAGTCGCTTGTTCTGGATGCAATAGAGGAAACACAATTCCATTTAGTTACAATGAGCAGTTTTAAATTGGTAACTTAGGCTCACTACCTTTGGTTTACTGTCATGAAGATACTACATGAATATATACTTCAGCTTTTAGTTCTAAGTTTTGTACTTCTTGCATTTGTTTTGTTTTGGTTGGTAGAATTGGTAACTAGGCTCACCAGTTACCAGCTTGTCATGTTATAGCTGTTTGTTTAGGAAGAAAGGTCACCTTTCACTTGATTTCTGAGTCATGGACCACCATCTGGTGGAAGCGGAAAGAGATCTCTGGATACCGCTTTAAAAATGGCAGGAGATAATGGAATGATACATAGTCTATACCAACAGATTCAGAACCAAGAGGATGAAAGATATGTCTTCGGTGATGACAGCGGATCCTGAGGAAGAATATGGCCAATGTCCCACAATTAATCCTGTTGACCAAAGAGGTAAAAGAAAGGATAAGGAAACCATGGAGAAGTCCCCTGAATCCAGATAATGAAGTTTTTTGACAATTGTATGAAACATTTTAAACCTGATATGGACATTAGATAATGATATGACAAATAATGGACAAATTGCGCTAACCAATGTCGGTATTTGGAAGTGCTACTTTCACCATACGAAAGTGGGAGTCAAATTATGTGCCCTCACAAAGAACCCAATTTTATGAATTCAAGAACTTTCAGTGGAGTAAAATAATAAGAAGAGCAGTGCGAACAGATCATATCACACAAGCTTTTGAGAGAAAACAGTACATTGGGTACTGCATGATACCGAACTTAAAACTCATTCTTGACCAAGTGAGGAACCCCACCGATTTAGGGGTGGGTCATGGGTGCGTCTCAATACAGAATGTATGGTGAAAATTAATCCTGGGGAAGCGACGGGAGTCATTGGAAATCCATAGGGACAATGGGATAGATTGTGCTCGCATTGGCATTCGACATTGGCCACTGCTTAGCTAAAAAGGCCGAGATCCTAGCAATCTTACGCAGTCTGGCTACGACCTAGATTATAGACTTTCGTAGGATGATTTTAATCACAAATCGGAGACTTTTGTGTTGAGCTTAAGCATGGAACAAATTAAACAACTAAGGGTGCTCACTATTACACAATTGAAAAATGCAAACGATTGATAGCCAAGCACTGCTGGAAGAGAGAATTGAACCCTGGGTAGAGAAGACTCCCACATTGTTGAATAGAATAGAATGTGAACTGGTAGGCAATTATCGTGGGTTGCACCAAATTAATTCAATACTTATCCTAAAACTATGTAGTAGGGCAAGCAAGTTCGTATCCACAGGGAATCAATTAATGTCTATGTATGTAGCGCCGATTGGGGGGGGGGAGTTTGATTGAGTATTAGTAACTTAAGCAAACAGGAACGCAATGAAAGCAAATTCGGTTGGATTCAATTAATGGCAAGTCTTGGCTTTATACTTCAATCCACTACAATTTATCAATTGATCCTAGAAAGTCACTTATCTATCAATTTGAGTACGTTGTTGCGAAATCAATATTTCTATTCTTCTTCTCTAGCTATTTAGAACGAATCACCGTATCTAAACAACCCTATCTATTAATCAATCTAAATCACGCGTATAGATCTATTTCAATAGAAGCAATTAGCTCTTAGAATATCAACAACAATAACCAACAAGAACACACGCGGTTCTAGTCAAATAATAAATCAATTCTCCCTTTAATCTATCTAACGTTGAATCAGCAAGCGATTAAACAGATAAAGTTGCTACTATTTCCAAGCAATTAAATCATACAAGCCCTAAACTAGTAGTACTCCTAGCAAGAACGAATATGAGATATATGAATTAAAACTAGAGAATTGAAATTACTCACAATTAAATCGATAAGAACAGTCTCACAATATGACGATAAATTGCAGCTTCAATCTGTAATAAACCAAGTTAGGAGATTAGTTCTCCATAAATCTTCAATACAAGCCGTCAAAATAGTTTGAGTGCAAAAGTTGTGAAATAAAACGTAACCTAGGTATTAAATAGTCTACGGAATAAAAATAACGAAAATAAATAAACACGGAAAACATCTTCGCAGCGCGCCGCGGACCGCCGTGCACAAGCCGCGGACCACGCCACATTTACGCGGACCGCGCCCTTATTTCCGCGGACCGCCGTCTTGTCTCTGATCCCGTCTTCAGCTTTCTTCACAAATCACGCCGCGGACCGCTCTTTTTGCCCCGCGGTGCGCCTTAAACATCTTGCTTCTCTTGCAACGGATTTCCAAATCTCAATTACCAACCTAACATCAAATTGGCATTCATTCTCGGGATTGCATACTCTAACAACCGGCTCTAAATAGCCATTTTCTCACATAAGTTACATAAATCAATTCCGTGAGAATAACAACATAAAAACCAATATTACAACCCGAAATAGCATTAAAAACAAGCCAAATATAGCGACAAACACGAGCATATCATGAACATTTGAGAAAATTGGAGGATTAGCTAGTATATCTTTTTCTTTTCTTTTTTCTTTTTGGAATCTTTCTCGTTTTCATCATGCGAACAGAACTCACCCAAAAATCATCAATTACATTTTTAACATGATTTCCTTTCATGATTCCTTTTGCAAAATAATTTTGCGTTGTTTGGTCACAACGACAACAACATAATAATACATACGTCAATACCCCAGTCCCTCAAATCGAATCCCATATTTTATTTACTAATTCAATGAAGAAACTGGCAGAATCAATCATTTCAATAATATGTACAGATATAAACTCAAACATATAAACAAGAAATTGGGGTAACATAAATTAAGTAACCTGAAAAATTAAGATGTTAATAAGTTGATCTTTTACCTTGATCAGGCTTCTCCAGCTTTCTGAATCAGAGTTTTTGCTAACTGCATCCCTGATACAATTGTTTCTAAGCTTGTAAGCTCTTGTCCAATTTTCCCAAACGCCTGTTTTCCCTGAGGCAGCCTCCATAACCATTTAACCATTAGAGCCTTGTTCCATGATAGAACCTCTTTGATGTTCATGCCACCTTCCTCTCTTGGAGAGCAGACACTTAGCCAATTTTTGTAAACCATTTTCCTTTCCCCTGGTTTGATATTCCATAAAAATCTTTGCAGATTTTATGGATCTTTTTAACAGTGCCCTTAGGGATAATAACACTGGCACACCAGAAATTTTCAACTCCAAATATCACAGAGTTCATTAATTGAACTTTCCCTGCATAAGAGAGATTTTGAGATGCCCAATGCTTGACTGAGAGCTTAATTTTGAGGATCAGCTGTTCATACATTTCATTTTTGAGCCTTGAGTCATTCAGAGGAATCCCTAGATATCTGAAGGGAAACTCTCCTTCACTGAACCTTGTAGAATCTAGAATCTGCTGCTTGACAGTGTTACTTACCCCTCTAAAGTAAATTTCTGTTTTAGTCTGATTTGCATGAAGATCTGACACAGAAGAAAACTTGGTGAGGCAGTCCATAGCTGCAGCAACTGATGGTAGATCACCCCTGACAAAAATCATTAGATCATCGGCAAATGTCAGGTGAGTGAGCTTTATTCTTTAACATTGTGGATGGAAAGAGAATTGATTATACTGTGGGAGCTCTCTGAGGTATCTAGATAAGATTTCCATGGCTAGGACAAAAATATATGGGGAGAGGGGGTCTCCCTGTCGGATTCCACTTTCACCTTTGAAGAAGCCCCCATAACTACCATTGATCTTTAGGGAAAACCAAGTTGTAGTGAGGCAAGAGCAAATCCAATCTATAAACTTATCTGGGAAGTTGTAGGCTGCCAACATGTTTATGATAAAGCGCCAGTTTAAGGTATCAAAAGCTTTTCTTATGTCCACCTTGATAAGACATCTAGGAGACACTCTTGCTTGAGAATAACCTTTAACCAGACCTTGAGACAGAACAATATTGTCAAAAATGTTTCTACCTGCAGCAAAAGCAGCCTGTTCATCTCCAATTATGTGAGGGAGAGTCTCTTTGAGTCTGTTTGCAAGGATTTTACTGATAATTTTGTAGAGAGTAGAGCAGTAGGCAATTGGTCTGAAGTCTGCAACATTAGAAGCATTGACTTTTTTAGGAATGAGGGTGACCATGGTTGCATTAACCTTTTTGGGGGGATAAAGTTTGTCAAAGAACTCCATAACAGCCATTGTGACATCTTTCTCCACCATCTGCCAGGAATTCTGAAAGAACCCTGCATTAAACCCATCTTGTCCCGGGCTCTTGTTAGGGTTAATGCTAAAAAGAGCATTCTTAATTTCCTCCTTGGAAACTGGTTTGATGAGGTTACTATGATGGTCAGGCTGAATGCATTTTCCCTTTCTCAAAAAGTTAATATCCAACTCTTCCACTCTAATAGCATTTCCCAGCATACCTTTGTAGAAGGAGATGAAAGCTTGTGCGACTTCCTTATGGCTTTTGCATTGGTTCCCTTCTTTCTGCAATCCTGGCATAAAAGTATTTAGTACTGGTATCAGACAGGTTGATGTGGGAGATCTTTGCTCTCTGATTAAGCATACTAAATTCAGCTTGCTTCAATTTGCAGAATTTCTCCTTTGCTGCTTCTACTTCAACAAATTTTCGAATAGAAAGAAAAACGTTTAGAAAAAGAAAAAAAAAAAAAAAGTCAAACATTCGAAATTTGAATTTTGCAAACAAGCTTTCCTTATAATGTCACAATACATTTCTAGTTACTACCTAGATTAATTGGCTATCTCGTATTTGTTCATTATAGTAAATTAACAGTCCTATAGTAAACTTTTGAAAAGTCCAAGTACATTACTAATTTTGCGGTAAGTATATACTGAATGTCGTGACTTTAAATGTCCACTCAGATAAGAATGAATAATCATCACCACAAATCTTATAAGTTTTAAGACCTCGTTAACTTCGAATTCTTTGTAATTATGGCGTTCTAGTTGGACCAAATTTATGAGCAAGTAAATAATCGCCGGTTTTGGGGAAGACTTTATTTGGTCTTATGAAGATAAAGTATTAGGGAGAGTAGTCTATATGTAGAAAATGTACATGTGATGTGTGTGACGAAAAGGAAACCACCCTTTTCAGAGTTATTCAGTAGTAATAAGTGTGCGTAAAATTTTATTATTTTCTTGGGTTTTAGAAGACTTAAGATGGTGATGGACTCATAGTATGTACTAGCTAGAGAACATAGCCCATATGTTCATACATTATGTGTGTTTGAGCTAGATGAAACCTCAATATTGAGAAGTCACTAGTCAGTGTTTGTAAAAGTTATTTTTAACTTTAGCCCATAAAGTTTTGTACAATTTACCTATATTATTAGTTGGAGTATCTCAAATTTGTTTACACTAAGAGTAAGAATAAGTAAACTTTCAAAATGTGTAGTAAGTTTTCAGAAGCTTAATAAAAAAAAAATGAATTTATAGTAAATATATAGCGAGTGTCGTATCTTAGAAACTCCATTGACAATAATCATTAACACCAACCCTTTACTACCACTTTAACTTTGAATATGTCGGAAATTTGATGTTCTAGTTGGTCAAATTAAATAACAATTAAGTTTTTTTTTTTCGGTTTTGAAATGCTTAAGTTGGTCTTATGGACACTTAGCTAGAGAACGTGGTCCATATGTACACATGTATGTTGTGTGTGAGCAAAATGAACCTCTATAATTGAGAAGTCACTAGAAATTAAGTCTCACGAAAATTTATTCTTAACCTAGGCAACATGATCTAATATAGAGTTTTATAACCTACTTAGTGGTCGTTTGGTTGCATACGGGAATTTTGAATGCCCATGAACTTCCACTTCCCAGGTTGTACCAATTCACATGAATTTCTCAAAAGTGTTTGGTTACATGTAGGAATTGCAATTCCACAGGAATTGCCAATTACCAAGGGGAGGCTTGGTAAGCCAATTCCTCCATTTTGTAGGAATTGGAAATTCCCATGAATTCTCAATTCCCATGATTTTAGGCAACCAAACAACTTCAAAATTTTCAATTCATGGGATTTTTGAATTCCCAAGATTTTTCTTGGCAACCAAACGACCACTTAATCTATCTAATACTATACGGTAGGGGTGTTCACAAAAAACCGAACCGCGGTTAATCGAACCGAATAACCGAAAACAGCACATTTTTTCGGTTCGGTTAACCGCACCGCAAATTTTTTCGATTCAGTTAACCGAACCGAAAAAAAATTCGGTTATTCGGTTCGGTTTCGGTTCGGCGTTTTGGAGTTTTGGTTAATCGAAATCGTACCAATTTTTTATTTTTTGAAAAAAAATTTAAAAAATGTATGTGGCGGTTCAGTTTTGGTTCGGTTAACCGAAATAACCGACCGATATTCGATTTTCGGTTCGGTTTCGGTTCAAGATAAGGGCAAACCAAAAGTTCGGTTTCGGTTCGAATTTTATCCGAACCGAATTTTCGGTTTGGTTCGGTTCGGTTAACCGAAATGAACAGCCCTACTATACGGTGCTTATACCGTGGTCCCGGGAGCACATGTAGCACTGTGGTCCGGGACACGTGTAGGCCCCTCATTACCCCAAGAAAAGCTTCCCCCAGATTCCTCCCTTTACGAACCCAACCCGACCCACATTCCCCACAACTCAACCACCATCGCCAACGACCACCACCACAACCACTCCGGCCACCACCAGAACTGATGTCCACGTCCCCACCACCACCAATTTTTTTTTTTATTTTATATTTTTTTGGTAAGAAGGCAGCCTTTATTCATCCATTGAGGGAAATATAGACAAACTTACAAAAGAAAATAGCCACTATTGAAGAACCCAACTATTGAACCTAGCTACAATTTAGACTATCTATGATATCATCATGCAAGTCATATTTAGTCCATGCTAGAAGGCTTACACTAGTTACAAACTTGATTTGATCTACTATCCAGCTTATAGAGTGCTCTGAATTGCCAAACAGCCTTGCATTTCTTTCATACCAAATGTAGTAAGTAGTTGCTGCTAGGCGACATCAAAACCACTTATATTTCCAACTTTTCCTGTGAGCTTGATTTGAGCCTCAGCTTAATTCCCCTCTCAGGCTTCTTCCACTTCTTCTGATGTCCATCCAGGATATAGTTCTCTGCCAAATCTGATTTGAGAATGCACAGCTGAAGAAGAGGTGAGAATGATTTTCTGCATCTTTTCTACATAGAGTACACCTGTTAACCAGTATCATGCCTCTCCTGCATATATTATCAATTGTTGGGACCTTCTTTTGTGCAGCTAGGGACATGATGAAGCTATGCCTTGGGTAGTTTACAGTGCTGCAGATCACCTTATGCCCCTGCAGAAGACTGTAGGATTGTCTAAAGTAGTCATAAGCAGCACTGGTCTTGAACTTACCTCCTTTTATCCAAGAGAAAAGGAGATTTTCAGCATTACTTTTGGTTCCTTGCTGCTGCAAAATGTCATCCCTGACAGAAAGGATATTCTTCCAATTTTCAGCATCATTTTCTCTCCTTTTCACACTCCAAATGTCAGAATTCTTCAATAGGTAAGCATTAACCCATTTGAGCCATAAACCCTGCTGGTTTGCACTGATTTTTACCAGCCACTTAGCCAATAAGGCTTTATTCCAAGCCAGAATTTCCTTTATACCAATTCCACCCTCCTTTCTTGGAGCACAGCACCTACCCCAGCTTTTGAAGGTCATCCTCCTCCTCCCTTCAGGAATATTCCACATAAAGTCCTTACAACTTTTCTCAATTTGGTATATGATATGCTTAGGAAGAAGGAAGCTTGAACACCAAAAATTCTCAATTCCAAATATAACAGAATTTATCAATTCTGCCCTACCACATATGACAACAGTTTAGTGGACCAATGCTGGATACCTGACCTGATCTTGCTCAAAAGAGAAGAATACATATCAGCAAGAAGCCTGCTAGTATTGAGTGGAATGCCTAAATATCTAAAAGGAAAAGTCCCTTCAGCATAGCCAGTTTCAAGAAGAATTAGGTCTTTCACTTTCTCATTCACACCTCCAAAATAGATTTCAGTCTTTGAGGGATTAGCAGCTAAACCCGAGATCCTAGCAAAGTGAGATAAGCATTCAGTAACAGCTCTAACTGAAGGAGAGTCCCCTCTAGTAAAAACCATAAGATCATCAGCAAAGATCATGTGGGTTAGCTTGATTTTTGAGCATTTTGGGTGGAATGAAAACTGCTTTTGCTTGTGAATAAGCCTCATGTATCTTGAAAGAACTTCCATGCAGAGCACACAAATGTAGGGAGAGAGGGGGTCTCCTTGCCTTATGCCACATTTACCTTTGAAAAAATCCTTGATTCCTTCCATTAACTTTGATAGTATAGCATGTAGTAGAAATGAAGCTCATTATCCATTGAGAAAAGATGGGGGGGAAATTCAGGCCCTGAAGCATGCTTTCCACAAACTCCCAACTGACAGAATCGAAGGCTTTTCTGATGTCTACTTTCATTAGGCATCTAGGAGAAAGATTTTTCCTACCATAACCCTGAATAAGAGTCTGAGAGACCATAATGTTATCATAAATGCACCTGTTCTTGACAAAAGCAGTTTGCTCATCACTAATGATCTCAGGAAGCACCTTCTGAAGCCTATTAGCAAGAATCTTACTAATAATTTTGTATATAGTAGTGCAGCAGGCAATGGGTCTGTAATCCATTACAGTAGAGGCAGTAGTCTTTTTTGGAATAAGAGTGATGGCAGTGATGTTCACCTCTTTTGAAAATTTCTTGGTTTGAAAGAAAACTTGAACTGCATGAATTAGATCCCTCTGAACAATGTCCCATGACTTCTGAAAAAATCCAGTTGAAAACCCATCATGCCCCGGGCTTTTATTTGGGTGAATGCTGAAGAGAGCATCCTTTATCTCTTTAGGTCCAATATCAGCTGTAAGGCTGAGATACCAATCTTGCTTCACACATGCTCCCTTTCTAACAAATTCAAAGTCCAGTTTTTCAACCTTTTTCACAGTGCCCAGGAGAGATTTATAGTAGTCAACAAAACCTCCCACAATACCATTTTGATCAGTATAAGTAATGCCATCAACTCCAATTACCTTTCCAATTAAGCTCTGGTGATTTCTGGCTGCAATCTTAGAGTAAAAACAGCTAGAGTTGCAATCAGAATTCTTAATACCCATAATTTTTGCTCTTTGTTGTAACATACTAATTTCTGCTTTTTTGAGTTTGCAGAATTTTTGCTCTTTTTGATGTCGAGTCATTCACTTTAAGACCTCGTTCCGCAGGCATGCCTAGTTCAGGAGGCATAGAGATCAATGGAGATCGCCGTCTCGATGAGAGACTAGTAGATGCAAGCGGAATACACCTTGCTCTATTCTACGTGAACCGACTGGACCCTAATATGAGTCATCTATAAAGTCATTTTAGGTGGTGTTATGGTGAGGTGTTAATTAATATATTTTAGGCACTCAAGGCGAGGCTTTATCGTGACTTGTAGACCATAGCATTAGAAGTGATTTAAAGCTTAATCGATGGTTTTACGAGAGTATTCGTGGGCTAACACCCTATGGCGATTCTAGGATGAGAGTGGAGGATCGAGCAACAAGTGGGAGCGAGTTACAAAGAAGAAGTTAGCTTGGCCACACTCCAAGAACCACGCATCATCACCTTCCACTTCAAATGGTAATAACCTCTTATCCAGAGAATATTTTGTAGAAATTCCAATTGGAGATCAAAGTTCATGATTTTAGCTTTTCAACGATATATTATGAGCTCAAAATGAAGTTCGGAGGTGAGAGTTATGCTCGTTCAATTCGAAGATCTTTATTACACTCGACTCGGGGACGCGTATCTCGGCGTGAGTTCGTTCAAGAGAGACGATTTTGTTAGCATAGATCATAAGAGTGGGGGGTCGAAATACCATAGTGCGGACGATTAGTCCCTATTTTTGCCCGATTTTACAATGATATGTCACGTTTATTGGCTCTATTTTCACACTTTTCCTTTGAAATTATGCTTGTTCATGCGTAATATCACTATATGTGGGTTTTTTGCGTGTGCGTGTGATAAACGTGAATGATATGCAATTATATTCCAAGACACCTCATAATTGTTTCGTGACCTTTATGCAATAGTTTTGAATGGCTACATATATATAATAATAAAAATAAAAATAAAAATTAACTTAGCCAGTGGTTGAAGTGTTATAATGTAACTTTGAGATCTCAAACACGACTCATGTTCCACTCATTGCAATTCACCTTACTGGAGGATCACATTTCACTCCCACATGTTACACATTATTGTTTATGATGCAAGACACGATGAAAAAGTTTATTCTTTATTGCAACCAAACTTCATTTATAAACTTATCAAATTGCACCACTCGGATGACGAGCACTTAAGAGTAATAAATAGCATCATAGGGAACCCATGAGGCAATATACATATATGAAAATACTTTTTTATGGTGTCATGGTCATTATGAGCTGGGAGGGTATACACAAGTTTCCTGATCTTTCCCACCAGTACCCCCCACTGAAAACCCATAACCTTCAAATGGAGGGCGACCAAAATTTCCAACAAAATAACATCTTGCCTCTTTTACATCTGGATTCTGAGGCACATATCCACCGTGCCCATTACGGTCTGCATTGATTATAATTTTCTGGAAATGGCAGGTTGTCAAAGGATTACCATTTTGGAAAATGCCACTTCCCATTGGAGGACTTGCAGCCCACCCACTAGGAGTATATACCTCTCCACCAAAGCGGATTGTCGATGCCTCTCCTTTTAGGCTACTAAAATAATCTCCTTGCCAGTATCCAATTACTTGTGAGTTCGCACCCAAATACCAATGTCCCGCATTTTCATCCTACACGAAAAAGGAATAAGATAAAACGTTGTAACTTTGCTTAAAGGTGATAATTATATCTCATGCGTAGAAAATAATATTAAGTTTTAAATAATTATAGGTTTATAATATTTTAACAGTAGACATATCAAATAGCTTATTCACCTTGGAGATGTGAATATCCAAATAGGTGTTTGAATGGCCAACATTTGATGGAGTTAAAATATCACCGAGCTTTACTCCTGTGTTTGTTTGGTGAAAGGCCGAGCAACTGGTGTCCACACAAGTTGCATGATTGCCACCCTATTAATCAAAGGTAAAAAGACATTACCTAAAGTGTGTTAATTTAAGGTACTTTGATATGCATGATATGAAAACGCTTGCATTATTTATTTATTCTGTAACAAATGGGAATGCTTACCTTATATGATGTGAAAAAATGAACTTCGGCGTCGCTGTGCAAGCAAGGATTAACCTAAATGAAACAAAAGAAAAATCATTTGATTACTATAGTTCAAAGTGAGGCCAACTACTATACTTTGGTAGCTATATAACAAATTATATCCCGGATTATGTCCAACTATATTTTTAAAGTAAACTTTTGTTAGTGTGAAAACGATTGTTTCAAATTCAATTGGTAAAAAGAGTCACTTATTTGTTTATAATTGTAAAGGGACTCGTATTTTTTTAAAACTACAGATCTTACAATATAATGACATATTTTTCTAATTTTTACACTCAACCTCAAAACACTATAATGATGTGAAGGACAATACAAAAAAATGGAGGAAGTGGTCATTAAGTTTTTTTTTTATTTTTGGTAAAAATGAGTTTGATTAAATTAAATCAAAAGATGACAAAACTAACTCCTCAACCCATTCAAAAAATGGTTAGCACTACTAAACAAAGGAAAACCCAACTATTACAAAGACCTTCAACTACTTCCTCTTCTAGTTAAGTAAACCATGAATCAAATGTATCTATACTAGAAACTTTTTTTCTTGTTCAACATTAATCAGTCCAGCTTGACTTGAATTTACCATTTTGAGAAGATAAAGCTACATTTTCTAAGATCATCCTACATTTTATTATGGTCAACGACAAAATCTCTAAAATCTACCTTAACTAATTAGCACATTATGTTATGTGTTCTTACAACATATCGCACTTATACAATAAGCATGTGAAGAAAATAATCCCTTACCATCCATCCTGCTTTAATTTGTTCTTGTCCATTTTCAATTGCTACAAAAATTGAACTGTATTGTCCATCCTTGACTTCTTCAGGCTTGAATATACTCAATGCTGCTCGTACGTCTTTAATTTGTCCTTGAACCACAATTCCGGCAAACTGCATAATACACGACATAAATGCGCGGCGTAAAGACTATTTGATACGAGGTATGTACGTAACTTTCTTCATGAGTATCTTGTTCTAATGTAGTATAAGTGACATGATAGGATATTGACTATCTTTTCCCTCCTCCCCAACCAAAAGATTGAGGTTGGAGTTTGCAATATAATTAGTTTGCTTTATAAAGGAAATAAGATAATTTATGTGCAATATAAGACTAACTAGCAAGCTTCCTTGGTGAGTTCGGTTGTAAAAGCTTGAAATAAGATAGAGACTTCGTAGAAATGGTATCTATTTTGATCGTTTTCTCTATGTAGAAAAATGAAAGTCATCGGCACCTATTCCACAAATTCAAATACATCGGCATTTACCTTAAAGCAAATAGTAGTGTGCATTATAACATTGCTCTCATACGCAATATTGTTGCAACAAGAAAAAATATTTTTGTTAAGATTAAGGAAACATGTTGTTTTATGACTCTCGTATGTGTTATAATCTATCATATTTGGTTGGTAAGGAACAAGTGCATACATGATTATTGTATTTCTATTCTTTGTACAACAACAACAACAACAACCAAGGCGTATTCCTATGCCTCGTAGAGTGGTTACCTATTTTTTGAAATTGGCACTTGTAGAGAAAATGAGTAATGCTAAAATTAGCGAAAAAAGGTGGATTAATATATTTTTCGTAAAGCTAATGTTGAATTGCGGTTTTATTTATAATTTGTTATAAAACTCCTTGTATGGAGGATGTAATCGTTTTGGTCCTTTTATACCTCCTTTCATGTTTAGAAAATTCTCGACCATCTCTTGTACGACGAATGTTAATAATATTATTTGTTTTTTTTTTCCGGACCACAAACAATGTACGTACCACTTGACGTATACCTTGTGAAAAGAATTTTTCAACTATATTTTTACAAATGTCGTTTGTAATGAAGAGACATTACTATATTTTTAACTAGGTTTTAAAGCTTTTGGCAATAGCTTGAATGCATGTTATGCAAATTAAAAATTCTATCATAAATTTCTTTCATTCCCTTAGGAGTATTTATAATTGAGGGATAAAGTCAAATAGACATTAAGGTATAAAGGATTACCTCTGTTCCATGTCCAGTCCATGCTGGTTCGATGCATTGGGTTGCTTGCGTACGGGATGATGCTCCTTTATTAGCCCTATGCCCCATCATCTAAGTAATATTACCAATTTTATTAGCAGATTGTTAATGTTGATGATATTGCACATGTTGAGATGCCTAATCTTTTGTTAGATATCAATTCGTTTCATGATTGAGTGAAATCTAACATATTGGTGTACCTATCGTTATCATAAGATAATTTTTAAAGAAATAATTTTGAAAGGTTGATTTTAAAATAGTGTAGAGACAAGTTTCATGTGATCGATTGTTAATCCACGAAAAAATGTGCCAATTAAATATTAGCAATGGTACTTGTATCAATATAAAACTTGAGTTATAGTGTTGTTCGACTTATATATATTAATGCAATTTACATTCCCTTTCGAGAAAAATGCAAAGAGAGCTATACTAATGTATAACCAACATCCCTACATTCATTACTTTAGAATAATATAACAATATAAAAATAAACTTATGAGTGAACTCACCTTCAATTGTGAAGTAACAGATGTACCTTCCACTTCCCCCAAAATGTTTGGTGTGTCTCCTTTTGCATCACAAACAATGATGGATTGCATACAAGTAAAAGCAAGTAAAACTACAATTTGTATCGCCATGTGGATTATTGATGTGGAAGTAAAGATAGTTTTCCTCTCCAAAATACTTATCTCAATTTATACTGTTTACATAACCATTCTATCAATCATAATAATGACGCATCATTTATTAAGATCTTCAACAAATTAATGTGATTAAAAGAAAATTCCTTTACATAGAATCATAATCTTTTTATACTATATATATCATTATGTATCTCTCATCTTTATTCTATTTTCATCATTAACCATATATATTTTGATACATATGAAGTTTATAGAGTATGAATATGTCGCTTATTCATGATTTTAGAAGTACAATAGTCAAATATACATCTAAATTACCATAAATGATCCATATACAGACAAAAATATTATATATCGAGAGCAACTGCATTAATTATTGATTTGTTATAGTATTTGTTTGTACATTTTCGAAAATTTGCTTATTTTATTCATTTAAAAACCTTTACAATCCATACAAAGTAAATCCATTGGTTATTTGTTTATACAATGTGTTTTATAAACCGGACCATACCGGCCGATTTAATAAGTAAACGGTCACCCCCAGGTCCGATTGGCTCAGAATAAGGGGGAGATAACCGAATGGTATAGAGTCTATACCAATAGATCCAGACCAATAGGTTGAAAAACATGTCTTCCGGAGATTACATGTGCCTAATTTCTGAGGAAGAATATGGCCAATATCCCACAATCCTGGTGACCAAAGAGGAAGAAAGGACGAGAAAGGAAACAATGGAAAAATCCCCTGAATCCTGATAATCAAGTTTTTTTGGCAATTTTATGAATCTTTTTCAACCTTATATGAGCGTTTGATAATAAAATAACAAAATAATGGACAAATTGCACTAACCAATGTTTTGATAGAAGTCTGGGTGAAATCATTAGAAGAGCAGTGCGAACATATTGTATGACAGAAGCTGGAAAGAGAGAACAGTATACCAGGTAATGTAGGATACTGAGCTTACCAAGCTGTTGTTATTCAAATTTAGCCATTTAGGCTTAGCTGAAGAGTTCGGAAAGTTCAATACACAGATTCGAAGTGATATGAGCTTGTATTTAAGGTAATGAGTTTGGGAGTGATGGTAAGGTCTATTAGCTTTGGTCATCAATTTCAGTTATATTCAAATTATATAATTAGGTTTTCAAGTAGGCTTATAGGCGTCTAGTATTACTCTATTAGGTTAGAAACACTCATTAGGGTATGTAGACTAAACGTCTAGATTTTCTTGGTTGGTTGGTATATTGTAGGTAGAACTTTTTCTACCTTGGCAGGCTGGTTACACCGCCTTAAGAATCATTATCGTCATAGATTGGTAAATGGTTTAAAGTGGTTAGTACAAGATGATTTTGAGTTTGTAAACGGTTGTTGATTATGTGGATTGAGTGAGTTTGATATTTGCAAAGTGTGGCTTTCCAAATGGGAAATAAAACTTTTTCGTAAACCAGGGTATCTCTTTTTGGTTTTTACAAGTTGAGGTGTTAGCATACTCCTCAATTTCCTGACTTTTTCAACTGTGGTTTTTGTACTTTAAATCTACCACAACCCACAGGGCCACAGGTGGTTGTGACGGATACACCGTTTGGGTTTTAGTAGAAGTGTCTAGCTTCTGCTGCGTATTGTTGTACTAGGTTGTTTGTGCATGTCTTGTATTGTCTTAATAGTTTGTAATAAATAGGTTTAAATCTAGACAGCTTTGTATATCAATCATAATGTTATCAAATTTGGCGGTCTTTGTAACAAAATAATGTTTTAAAATTAGCCGAAATTCGGGGTGTTACAATGACGTAACTGTCCCGCTGGTGCTACTGTTTTTTGGGAGACAGGCCTCGAGGCATGGGGATTCAGCTGGAGAGAGTGCAGATCAATAGTTGCATAAGTTAGAAGAAGCCTACTTAGAGAATCCCCTTTCATTGTAAGCGTTCTAGTATTCTTGTTGTTATTGTTACATTTATAACATCGATATTCGTGACCTTAATTTTGAATGGCTAAATATATATAATAAATATAACAACTAACTTAGTTAGTGGTTAAAGTGTTATAATGTGAGTTCGAGGCCTTAAACACGACTCTTGTTCCACTCATTGCAATTTACCTCACTGAGTACCACTTGTCCATCCCACATGGTATACAATGTTTATAATGTAGATAAGACACTATGAAAATAAATTATTTTCGAACCAACCAAATTTCATTTATTAACTTATCGAATTGCATCTCTGGGATGACGAGCACTTAAGAGTAATAAAATAGCTTCATAGGGAATATGTGAGGCACTATACATATAGTAGAATATTATTTTAAGGGCTCATGGTCATGGTAAGTTGAGAGGGTATACACATGTTTCCCCATCTTTCCTACCTTTACCCCCTATTGAAAACCCATAGCCTTCAAATGGAGGGCCGCCAAAATCTCCAGCAAAATAACATCTTGACATTTGTACATCTGGTTTCTCAGGCACATATCCACCGTGCCCTTTGTGGTCTGCATTGATTATAATTTTCTGGAAATGACAAGTTGTCAAAGGATTACCATTTTGAAAAATACCACTTCCCATTGGAGGACTTGAAGCCCATCCGCTAGGAGTATACACCTCTCCACCAAAGCGGACAGTTGTAGCCTCTCCTTTTAGACTACTAAAATATTCTCCTTGCCAGTATCCAATTACTTGTGAGTTCGCACCCAAATACCAATGTCCAGCCTTTTCATCCTACATGAAAAATCAATAAGATAAAACGTTGTTAGTTTTTTCAAAGGTGTTAACTATATCTCATGCGAAGAAAATAATTTTAATAATTATTGGTTAACGATATATTAAAAGTAGACACTAGAGTGTATCAATTAGCTTAAATACCATGGTGATGTGAATATCCAAATAGGTGTTTGAATGGCCAAGATTTGACGGAGTTAAAATATCACCCAACTTAGATCCTGTGCTTGTTTGGGTAAAGGCTGAACAACTAGTGTCCACACAAGTTGCATGATTGTCACCCTATAAGTCAAAGGCAAAAAATGCATTACGTGAAGTGTGCTAATTTAAGGTACCTTAATTGATATGGATGCATGGCAAGAAAACGCTTGTATTGTTTTTTGTAACAAATACGAATGCTTACTTTATACGATGTGAAAAAATGGACTTCGGCGTCGTTGTGCAAGCAAGGATTAACCTATATGAAACACAAATCAAAGGATTATTATATTTCAAAGAGAGCCAAACCACTATGCTTGAGTGACTAGTACACAACAAAATTTACCGCGGATTATACTCTCTATATTTCAATGTGCAGCGTTATTAGACTGGAGAGGGTTGCTTCAAACTTAATTGGTGAAAACAATCACCTATTTATTTAGAATTGTTGAGGGGCTCTTTTTTTTTTTTTTAACTATTAATCTTATAATATAATGACATGTTTGTCTAAGATTTACGCTAAAACCACTATAGTAATTTAAAGGACGATAAAAAATTGGAGGAAATGGTCATTATTTTTTTTATTTTATTTTTTTTGGTAAGGATGTGCTTGATTATATTAAATCAAAAAAGGAGAAAATGACTCCTCAACTCTTTAAGAAAATGGGCACCACTACTAAACAAAGGAAATACTAACTATTATATTCAAAAACTTTCAACTGCTTCTCTTATTAAGTAACCATATATCCAATGTATCTATAGTGGAACCTTTATCTTTTGTTCAACAATAATGTGTCCAACTTGACTTGTATAATATTTTAAGACGATCAAAGTTATATTTTCTTAGATTATCATATATTTTATAATAGTCAATGAAAAAAAAATTAAAAATTCACCGACTATGTTATGTGTAAGTGTAACATATCTTACTTATACAATAAGCATGTGAGGAGAATCAACCACTTACCATCCATCCTGCTTTTATTGTTCTTGTCCATTTTCGATTGCAACATAAATTGAACTGCATTCTCCATTCTTGACATCCTCAGGCTTGAATATACTTAATGCTGCTCGTACATCTGTAATATGCCCTTGAACCACAATCCCTGCAAACTACATATTACACAATATAAATGCGCAGTCATAAAAACTATTAGATTCAAAGACTTGTAAATAACTTTCTTCATGAGTATCTTGTTCTAATTTAATATAAGTGATATGATAGGAGATTGACTATATTTTCCCTCCTTTCAAACCAAAAGATTGGGGTTGAAGTATTGACTATAATTAGCTTGCTTTATAAAGGAAAATAGATAGTTTATGGGAAATAGAAAATTAAGACTAATCGTATTGCTAATTTGGGGGTGTCTTCGCCTTAAGACAATGGTGGGGTATGCCTTTTGCTTGTTGATAATAATGTCTTGAGCTTAAGACGTCTTAAGCCAAGTGTTTGGTTTTCAAGGCTCAGTTTAAGATGTTCTGTACGTAAATTTTTTTTTTTTTTGGTACACTAATATTAATAAGATAATCATATAAGAGGGTCTGAGGTAAATCTGAGGGATAAAGCGATACATTTAAGTAAGTCTTGATATAGTCATGTCTGATAAAATTTAAGTTTGGAGTTTGACATAAGTCTACCTCATTCAAGTAGTCTAACTAGATAGCCTTTCTTGGCTTGCTCGGTTGCAAAGGATTGAAATAAGAAAGAGAGATTTGGTATTTATTTTGATCAATTTTTTCTATCTATGTAGAAAGCATAACGTAAGTCATCGACACCTATTTCTTAGATTCAAATACTACAACACTTGCCTTAAAGCAAATAATAGTGTGCCTCCTGACAATGTTCTCATACGCAATAGTGTTGCAACAAGAAAAGATTTGTGTCATGGCAAAGGAAACATGATGTTTAATGGCTCATGTGCATGTTATCATCTATCATATTTGGTTTTCAAGGAACAAATACAGACATGGTTATTGTATTTCTAGGGCTTGTAAAATAACAAATACAGAGTGGTTAATTTTCTTTGGAAACAGTCACTTGGAGAGAAAACACACAAGTAATGTTAGAACTTGCGAAAAATGCTTGATTAATGGTTTTCTTTTGTCAAGCTAATGGTTAGTTGCAGTTCTCTTTACTATTTGCTTTAAATTTTCTTGTATAGAGGATGTAATCGTGTTAGTGCTTACCCCCTTTCATCTTTAGAAAATTCACTACCATTTCTTGTACGATGAATATTTATTATATTTTGTGAAAAAATGGCACAATCAAAAGTATCTTCGTGTTTTTACGGACCATAATCAATGAACATACCACTTGATACCATGAGAAAAAAAAATTGCAATTACATTTTTATAAATGTCATCAGTAATGATGGCAGCGTATCATATTTTCAATGAGGTTTTAAAAACGTTATTTAATTTTTTAGATATGAAGTTATATTTATATTAATTTAATTATTATGCATTGGCATTAGCTATAATGCATGTTATGCGAATTCAAATTTCATTTATACATTTTTTTGATTCCAAAAGGAGTATTTATCGAGGGTTAAAATCAAATAGAAATGAAGGCATCAAGGATTACCTCTGTTCCATATGCTGGTTCATCGTTGAGTGGTGAGATGCATTGCGTTGCTTGCTTACGAGATGATGCATCTTTATCAGAATTTTGCCCCACCAACTAAGTAATATTACCAAAATCATTAGTAGATAGTTAATGTTGATGATATTGCGCAAGTTGAGATGGATCAATTTGTTTCATGATCGAGTTACATCTAATATATTGGTCACCTATCTTCATCACAAAGTACTTTTAAAACAATAATTTTGAAACTTTGATTGTAAAATAATGAAGAGACAAGTTTGCATGTGATTGATTTTGTTAATCTAAGAAGAAATTTGTCACTTTCATATTACCAATTGTACTTTTATCATGATAATACTTAGTTAAAGTGTTGTTCGACTTGTATATATTAATGCAATTTTCATTCTCCTTCGAGAAAATTGCAAAGAAAGGTATATTGTTGTATAACAATTGTCCCTACATTCATTAGTTTGGAATAATACAATAAGACAGAATAAACTTACGAGGGAACTCGCCTTCAATTGTGAAGTAATGAATGTACTTTCTATTTTTCCCAATATGTTTAATGTATCTCCTTTTGCATCAGAAACAATGATGGATTGAATACAAGTTAAAGCAAGTACAACTACAATTTGTATTGTCATGTGGACTATTGGTGTTGAAACAAAGATAGCTTACCTCTGCAAAATAGTTATCCGAATTTATAGTGTTTACATGACCATTCTATCAATTATAATGAAGCATCATTAATTAAGATCTACAATTTAATGTGATTAAAAGAATGTTCCCTTACATTGAACCACAATCTTTATATACCATAGATATTATTATGTATTTGACACCTTTATTCAATTTTTGATCATGTACCATATGTATTTTGATACATATTAAATGTAAAGAGTATGAATATGTCGCATATTCATGAATTTAGAAGTACATCAATCCCATATTTATCTGAATTACAACAAAATATCCATATATGAACGACAAATAATATAAATAGAGAGCAACACATTAAATGCTGATTTTTTATGATATTTTTTGTACATTTTCGGAAATTGCATAATTACATTCATTAAAAAAATCCTTAACATTCCATAAAAGCAAATTCATTGGTAATTTAATTATATTCATTATTTTAAAAATCTGAACGAACCGGTCGGCTCAAGAGGGTTCCGATGAACCATCTGGTCTGATTGGCTCAGAAAACAGGGATGGTCAATCTCGGTCAAAAGCGGGTTGAACTGTACTAGTTGTAGACACCTGCATTTGTCCCTACCCAAATACCTAATGATGAAAGGACACTATATTGTAAACTGCGTGTGAAGCACCGTTGTCGTGAATCCGTTAGCAAATGCATGCGTCCAACCCCAAACCATGCAATTATTAGCCCATTATCATTACCTATGAAAAAAAAATTTGAGAGTTTGAACCACTTCGACTGCTAAAAAGCACAGCTTCAATTTCAAACAGACATAACTTCCAAACCAAATGCATGGGATTTTCTTGTAATTAAACTCTAACACCCTAAATTTTATAGATAAAAAATAATATAGATTAAATAAATAGCAGCGGAACCCTTGGTGTTATTGCCGCATTTTTTTTAAAAGCAAGGCTAAATCGTCTACATGTAATAACATGAAATGTAACTCAAATACGATCTCAAAATAATTGTCAATAGAACAAACGTTTATGAGCCGAGGCCTAGCAAGTAAATGGATTATTAAACTTTTTATTTGTAAAACAACTAGAGGGGGAATACAGTAAAACTAGTACACGCATACAAAGTATAGACGATTCTTATAAAATACGCGTATGGGGAGGGAGCAATGCTTGGACCCTATCTTACCGTTGCGGCCCAACTACGATCTTAGACTTACTTTACCTTCGCGGTCTACCTCAGACCTTGGACTCTATATTATTATGCCGTGGTCCATTGATGGCTAAACGGATGTCTTTCGGTGCACCTAGGGAGACATACCCTATTCATCGCTTAACCACCACTTGGCTATACAAAACACTTATTCCATATATCGCTTTTAATTCACAAATCGCTTTTAACTTTTATACCGAAAATATATCTCAATTTCAAATAGTCATAATATAAACACATTGAAATTGTCACATTCGCAAAAATAATTTTAGTTGGGCTCAAACACGTAGTTTATAATATCGCACGCCAAAAGAATTTACCCAAGTCACTACACATAACACTTACCTTTGTCGTAAATGAAGTCAATGATGTGATGGTATTAACGGTGTCTAAGTAGTGTAATTTATCTCACTTTGGTGGTCATTTTAGCATAATTTATATAGGATCACGAGTATTCTCCTATTTGTTAGTTTGTACCGTTATTCGGAGAATATAAGCTACTTTTGTATTGACGAGATATAATCGCTCCATTTGAATTGGTGATCACATTTTGAAGACAAGAATGACCAAGCTAAGACCAAGGAAGACACCAGCAAAGAAAAATTCTACCTACAAGATGACTCGAGTTCAAGAGTTGAAATTTTGATAGCGGAGAAACACAATGCCAACTTCCGCGATAACTTTCTTTGTAGATGAGCTTTATAAGAAATTCTACTTAGAGAGTATATTTCATGTTCAGAGCTTTCCAACGATATATTATGAGTTCAAAACTGACTCCCGAGGTGATAGTTGAGTTCATTTCAATATCGGCCGACATGCGGCGCTGTTTCTCGACTCGACACTGTGACATCCCAACTCGAGACATATGCCACCACTCGACTTGAGTCGAGAATCAAATGTCGAGAAGGTGGTTTTGACAGGTTAGATCTCGACTTTGGACACACAAGTCTCGAGTCGAGGAAACCCCTCTCAACTCGAGGCGTTCTACCTCGAGTCGAGAATACCTTTTCTCTGACAATTTTAAGTTTTAAGTGTTCTCGACTATCTTTTCCGTAGATTTTTAGTCTTTTTTTTATTTTCTTTTAACTTATTTTCTTTATTTCTAATTATAGATTTGTATAAATAGAGGGAGGAGAGAGAAAACATCATATTCTCTTCTTATCTTCATTTTCCTCCACTCCTCTCCTTAGCTTCCCCCAAAACTTTTTCTCATCTTTGTAATATGGAGAGTTAATCTCTCAAGCTTAGTGAAGCACTAATCTATCAGTTATTAATGTAAGTTATCGTATTTTTCTTTTACGTACTTGATTGGTTACAAATTAATTTTTACAAATGTGAGTTTTGCTAGAATAATTCAATTCCACTTTTAAAAATGTGAGTTTACTCATTTGAAGTTTAAAATTTCAATTGAATTTCGGTCTCAAACAAAAAATTCAATCAATTTCACTTTTTAAAATTTAGTTCTACCCCCATTTAATAATTTTAAGTTTGAAAATGTTAGCCAGTTATGGCGCTAACTATAAACATGGTCTAAATTCAATTGATATCATATACAACTTTAAAGTCGAATTGTTTAACTTTAGTTCTTTTGTTCTATAAGGATGAGCGAGCCAAATTCGAGCTTACAAGACCTATGTCCTATCCATTATAAAATAATTAAATAAATGAAAATTTATAATAACATATTACATATAATCAAATAATGCACTCACTAAAGAAGAAGAGCAACTAATACTGTACGTAGGTTCGAGACCTGCAATTCAAGTTTTAAAAATGTCAATTTAATCAAGTCTCTTCTAATCTCATTTCACCTCATATAATTCGATTTCACTATAAATATTGTAAAGGTCTAAGTTATAGTTACATTCGGCAATATTCAAGCTCAAGTTGAACTTAATTCCTTTCAAGAAAAAGTTGAGCTTAATTATTTTTGTTGCCCGACATAATCTTACCCTAGAAAAGTTTGACACTCACATATTCACGTATCTACATATAATTTGTTAACGTACATTTCTTATAGTTTAATTTCTGTTCATTTCACTTAAAAAATGATATACCAACAAGTCATTTGTTGAGTAAGCTCAAACTCAACTTACAACTCTTACCCCGAGTACAAACTGCATACAAATTTAAAACTAAACACAAATTTATATACCTACCACTATAATAAACAAACCACCCACTATCTTCAACAATAATAAACAAACCACATCACCTAAATCCACGTGAAAAAGAGAACAGGGTGTTTAAAGGGGGGCAGAGGGAGTATTACATAAGAATTGTTCATTTAGATTAGCAGTCATGGAGATCTACAGTAAACAACATTTCTCTCCGTTATATTTTCCCACTTTTGGTGTTAATTCACTGATTTGGAATTATGGTAGATTTTTATCGTAAAATCCTTACCATGCTTTGATCCTCTTGTCCTTGTTGTTCATCATCAAGAGTTTCATTTTGCTCGACTTCGTAAGGTGCTCCTATTTCTGATCCTTGAATCTGCACAACCAAATGATTTAAGCATTAAAAAACAATCACTTGTACCCTGGTAGTACTCTTTTTACATTTTATATCAAAGTTAACATGGTCAACTATTTTGCATTTTCAATATCAATTAACACAATCCTCCTAGTCTTAATGATCTTCATTTGTGATTTCATTGATTCACTAAATTTTCGAACCGAGAAAATTAAAAATATTGTACCTCGTCAGACAGAGTATCGTGCCAATCCTCGTCGTCCACGTGTGACACAATGACGGCAAATACTATGGTACCCCCAGGGTAGGATGCGCACGGTACCCCCCGTCCAGTTTTCGGAGTAGGCTAGTTCTTGTCTGCGGCCGATTTCGAGTGTTTTGGTTTTTAGGCCCAAATTTCGGCAAATACCCGTTGGTTTTTAAATTTCTCGAGATTCTAGCTCAACTTCCTCGCACAAACTTCCTTCTCCCTTAATTTCCGGTGAATGTAACTTCTCCATCACATTACTATATGTAACTTCTCCATCAATTTCTGCAAATCATTCCTGCAAAAAAAATGGATGAAACGATGAGTGATGCCAATAATATACTTTGTACAACTGGAGAAAGTTGAAAAGCTCTGAAAATAGAAAATCCTATGAAAATGAAGAATAAGAAGAGGATGAAAGCTGATGAAACTGAAGAACAACAACCCAGGCAAAACTGCATTTGATATTTTTTTGTTAATATTTTTGTTTATTATTGCATCAATTAAACGTTTTTAAAGTAACTTTAATTCTTTTTTGGCGGAAGAAGTTAATGAACATGAAGTTGATTGAATTAGGGTTACCCAATCCCCAACAACCCAGGTAAATTAGGGGTTTTTTTATCTTATATTCATTTTTCTTATTATTGTTCATTTAATTAAGTCAAATGATTATAATGACTGTTAATGCCTCCGGTAATGATCGATTTCTGGGTTTATAATGATTAGATCTCTGTTTGGTAATGGTGTATGTGTTTCTATCCTTTGTAATGATCTGTTCCCCTCTTGGTAATGATTAGATCTCCGTTTGGTAATGATCTGATTTTTGCGTATGTGTGTGTGTATTGCGTTTTCGCGGTGTTAGGATAATGTCCATATGTTTCTAAAAATTATGTGTTTTATGATTATAATGACTCGATGTCTCTCTGGTAATGATGGTTTTGTGTGCATATAATGACTAGATCTGTGTTGTTGGTAATGATTGAAGTATTTCTATTTGGGTAATGATATGTTCTTCCCTCCCAAATGATATGTTCTTCCCTTGGTAATGATCTGTTATTCTTTTTGGTCATTACTCTTGTTCAAAAAAAATGATCTGGTAATTACTTATCTATGCTCTGGTCATTACTTGTAAGGAATCTGATCATTACTTATCAATGATATGATCATTACCATATGTTTTTAAAATTTTATGTGTATTATGCTTATAATGACTCGATGTCTCTCTGGTAATGATGGAATTGTTTTCATGTAATGACCTGATCTGTGTCTGGTAATGATGGATTTGTTTTTCATATAATGTTTCAGTGTTGTTGATTTCCATAAGAAGCGTATACGACTAAAATGCAATCCTTCGGTGGTGATTAAACTAATGACAGCAATTAGTGATAAGGAAAATCTAGTTAGGGCTGTAAAAGAGATGGGGTTTGATGGATTGTTTCATCTTCAAGTTGAAAATGTGAACAAGAGTATGTCTCCGTGGTTTCTTGACAATTTTGACGAGGGTTCTGGGGTCATGAATTTTTCTCAATCTCCGTTTTCAACCTTTAAACCCCATCGATGTGCATTATATTTTGGGTATCCCCTGTGGTGAGATTGAGGTCCCTGAAATGTCGACCCATAATATACATGACTCTTTTTTAAGAAAGAAGTGGAAGCGAGTATTTGGGGCACAAAATAAGAAACAGATCTACATTAATTGGGTTGCATTCCATGACAAAGTGATGGCTGAGGAGTCTGGTGGGCCAATGTTCAAACAACTTTTCGTTTTGTTTGTGATATCTACGTTTCTTGCAACAATTTCCAGTAATTTTGTGAACACGCAGATATTGAGGCCAATTGAGGATGTCGAGTTGATTCCAAAAATGAATTGGGGAAAATACGTTTTACACACCTTGTTTTCATCGTTGGAAGATTTCAAGAAGAAAGATGTCGACACGATCATAGGCTGCTCCTTTCTTTTGCAAATTTTTTACTTCCACATTTTGAGTTTTCAAGGTAAACGTGAGAGTACCACTACTCCTCTTATCTGACATTGGGTTTCTCCCAAGATTCTGTTGAGGATTCAAAGAGAGCCAAAAGCCAAGAGTTTTGGAATGGGGAAGCGTGTAAACTTGGTTGCTCGTGACTCCCGAGGAGGAGAGTTTCTCACGTTTGAGGTGCCTTCTTATTTGTCATCCGATATTGAAATGAAAAGACTTGCTATATATTGATGTAAGTATTACTTATCTTTTAGTCCTGCATGGTGCCTCGTGTCCAATTTTTTGGATTGAACTTGGTCATTACTTGTCCAGACGTTGATCATTACTTGTGTACAACTTGGTCATTCCTTTATAAAACTTGATATTATTTGTAAAGAAGTTGGTCATTACTTGTATTAACTTGGACATTCCTTGTCCAAAACTTAGTCATTACTTGTATTAACTTGGTCATTACTCGTGTAGAACTTGGTTAATCACTTGTCTAGAACTTGGTCATTACTTGTATTACCTTGGTCATTCATTGTCCAGATTTTTGTCATTACTTGTGTAGAACCTGGTCATTACTTGTGTAAAGCTTGATCATTACTTGTATTAACTTGGTCATTTCTTGTCTAGAACTTATTCATTACTTGTATAGAACTTGGTCATTACTTGTATTAACTTGGTCATTATCTGTATAGAATTTGGTCATTACTTTTATAAAACTTGACTACTACCTGTATTAACTTGGTCAGTATTAAGTAAAATTTGATTATTATTAAATTAAATTAGATGATTTGATTGTTGAATAGAGGGAAAAAAAAAACATAATTTAAAATGACTTGAGGTACCATCCTCATGGTATTATGGGTGTATCATAGACTTGTTGTTATTCCTTGCTTGATCCTCGCCCTTTGTCGTCACAGAATAAATCAATTTTGAATCAATTGTGATTTGATTATCATTAATTAGCAAGCATGAACTTTCCAATTGAACAAGAAATTTTTTTTTTAAATTTACACAAGATAGTTGAAAATTTGATAAATGACCTAGTTCAATGCCAAACTGATTTGCAGCATAACCCATTTTATCAAAACATAATTGAGAAGTGCCAGGAGCTTAAAGAGAACATCATGAAGATGAAGAAAGCATAGCTGAGTAGGCTTTATCAAAGAGCAAAGGTACATCACCTAAAAGAGTCAGACTGTAGCTCAAGGTATTTCTTTGCAAAAATTGCTGAAAGGAAAAATCAAAGCAATATAGTGCAGATAGTGGATAGGCATGGTGTGCTTCATAAGGATAAAAAAAAGAGTTGTTAATGATTTCTTAGATTATTACCAACATCTGCTTGGCACAGAGAAGAAAGTCTGAACTGCAATTTTGTTCAAAAAGGTGATGTCCTAACTCAAGACCATCAGACTTTTTTGAGCTGGCCAATTTCTAAGTAGGAGATTGAACAGACTCTTTTTAACATGAATGCAAATAAGAGCCCTAGACAAGATGGTTTCTCTCTAGGCTTCTTCAAATCAACTTGGGAAATAGTAAGAGAAGATTCAGTAAAGCTGTGATGGACTATTTTGAGAAAAAGGGTATGTGCAAAGCAGCCAATGCCACTATGGTCACTCTTATTCCAAAGAACGATAATGTTAGTAGTGTGACTGGCTTTAGACCCATCTCTTGCTGCTTAACATACTACAAAACAGTGACAACGATAATGGCCAACAGACTTCAGCACGTCCTACTTGACATAATTGGCAAAGAGCAAGCATCTTTTGTCAAAGGGAGGGACATTTTCCAGAATATTTGATGTCACAGGCTCTTGTCATAGGGAATGACATGAAGCATTTATCCCCTATATGTGTGGTGAATGTGGATATAAGAAAAGCTTTTGATTCTTTAAGTTGGAGCTTTATCGAGATATGTTGGATGCTCTTAATTTCTCTGAGATATTCATTGAGTGGATTATGGGTTGTATTGGCACTCCATTTTATTCCATTAAGATCAATGGGCAATATGAATTGTTTTTTCCTGAAAATGTGGGATAAGACATGGAGACCCCTTATCTCCTTACCTCTTTATTAAATAATATATTAACTATTAAGATAGTTTCTTTTGGCTATTGGTTTGTAAATTGGTTGTTGTATTTTTATATAGCTATTTCGTATTTTAATCAGTATCGTGGAATATGACCGTCGTGGTTGTGGGCGAATTATACAATTGTTGGTTAATTATGTACATTTTGGATTTTGAATTTAGCGCGTATATATATTGTACCTTTAATTTTTTTGGTATCTATACTATACCTTTAATTGTCTAACCATCCCGCCAATGTGGCAAAATTCTATTGTAGTTGGGGAAAAAAAGCCACGTGTCAAGCATCATTAGGAGACTTATTAATGCGGTGGAAATTTTGATCTTCTGAATGGCCCACTTTGACGTTATGAATCATTTCAACTTCTTATACAATAATCTTATTAAAGTTCCTTAATCACTATTAATCATACCATTATTCATCTTAATAACGACATTAAGCATGATGTCTCTTGGCCTTTCGTTCGCTAATTGTGTCAGCTATATCTACTTCGAATTAGTATATACACGCTATATTATTGTTTGATTTTGGTGTGAAAAATAATATCATTCCCTACATATACATTGAGTTTATCAAAGAGAGAATTTTAGCTAGAGAAAGATATATTTAAAGTACAGTTATATGTATTCATTGTAGTTCGACTCTCTAAAGTTTAAATTTTATCATCGAAATAAGATGGTATGTTGCAAATCGATATTGTAATTCCAAATAGTTATATTATACTCTACAATGAGATGAGAAATGATTTTTTTTTGGTTCGAGATATCATCTTGAATTGGTCACGTTTATTTTTGATATTGTCATTGACAATTTAATTTTCATTTAAGCTATAGCTAACATGTTCTGACAACTCTGCAAATAAAATGTGCTGACTTACTGAATTTTCTTCATTATATCATTCTCTTCCTTATTCATTCCTTAAAACTCAACTATTTTGATAATGCGGTATCTGGTAGTTAGTAAATTGCATTCCTAAATTATTAAACCCAAAAATGTGTAAAACACCATAAAAAACACAAAAAGGAAAATTGGCAAAAAAAACCACCTTTAAGTTCCATAAGTTTGGAAACAACCACCTTTTAAAATTATCTTTGCTAGAAACCACCTTATAAATTTGATAAGCCTTGGTAAGACCACCTATTGTCCTTTGGCCTCCACCAAACCACCCTTGACTACCATTGACCACCCCTCGCCCGCCTTATATCACCACTAGCCACCCTCGAAAATCGCAAAAAATAAAAATTGTTTTCTGTAATTTATAAAATTAATTAATATACTTATTATACTATGCCAATCTTAATATAACCCCACTAAATATCTTATTAGTATACTAACTACACTGGAAAATAAAAAACATTTTACCCTCTTTCATCTCGCCAAACATGCTTTACCATTTGATATACGGAGTACTAATTTTGCGGGATAAAAGAGGGTGAAAGAGTTTTTTCTAAGTGTAATTAGTATACTAATTTGATATTTAGTTTGGGGGGGTGTGAAGATGGACATAGTCTATTACTTATACTCCGTATTAATTAAATTTGAATGAAGAATTTTTTTTTCGATTTTCAAGGGTCGTTGGTGGTGGTATAAGGCGGTTTCAGGCGACGAGGGGTGGTCAATGGTGGTCAAGGGTGGTTTGGTGGAGGTCAAAGGACAATAAGTGGTCTTAACAAGGCTTATTGATTTTATAAGGTGGTTTCTCGCAAAGATAGTTTTAAAAGGTGGTTGTTTACAAAGTTGTGAAACTTAAAGGTGGGTTTTTGTTAAATTTCCTAAAAAAATGAAGAAAATTGAATTCAGCTGAAAAAAAAATTGGATGGCAGTCTCAATTGAAGTGTGATTTAGATAATGGGACGATTAAGAGAAGACACCTCCTCATCTTGCATTTCCAACACTGTGCTACCAACTTTTTCAATCGACCGAATTTTCCACTACAAGATATTTGCGACGGAGCAAACTCGTCGTAAATCAGCCAAAACTCGTCGTAAATGATCTTTTACGACGAGAATCCCGTCCGGTCGCTATTCGACGCAAAAAGATTCGTCGCAAATAAAAGTGTGTATTATTAGCACTATCAATTCATTTAAATGACGAATCTTTTTGTAGCATTAGCACTATTAATTCATTTAAACACTCATATGAGCCTTTAAATCTCTTAAAAACCTCATTATAGTCTCAGGTATAACACTATCATTTATGACACTTAATGTAGTTGGTGTGACTTTTTTTTTTCACCCTTCTCATCACACAATTATCTATCAACTATTCCATAGTGGTTTCAAAGAGTTCAACAAATGAAATCAAATCGTTTATAATCTATGCACTCAATTGCATTATAAATTGATTAAAATATTTTGTATCCGTTCTTGTAGGATTTTTTTTTTTTTTGCAACGAGAATCGGGTGATAAATAAATTGATTATCTACAACGAGAAACAGATTCTCGTCACAATAATCCATATCTACGAGGAGAATAGCTAATCTATTATCTACGACGAGAAACCGAATCTCGGCGTAGCTAATATATTATCTACGACGAGAAACTGAATCTCGTCGTAATATATATTTATTGCAACGAGAAATTTGACTTTCGTAGATGCTACTATTTTTACGACGAGATCAAAATCTCGTTGTAAACGATGCATATTTTGAGACGAGTATTCCGTCCAGTCGTAATTTTGATCTCAAATAAACGTTTTTCCTGTAGTGTTCGCCATTGCTCTTTCATCCCTAAATTTTCATGGGACAAAAATGGTGGAGGAAGTAGTATTTATTCCGTTAGCATTATTAGCATTTTTTTAGATCACATTATTAGCACAGGCTAGTAGGACGGCTAAAACCATATTCATTGGAGATCTCAAATGAGTCTCAAAGTGGATAAAATGAGTCTCAAAACGAGAGACCCCCAATGTAGATCAGGGGAAAGAGTCTCAAAAATTGAGACGATCTCTATTTTTAGAGACCATCTCAAAACTCTCAAATATTAATTATGTGGGGTCCAATAGTAATTATAATTATCTTTTATATTATTTTGACCCCAATTAATAATTAAAAATAAATGTTTGAGACCCAAAAATATAAGTCTCATCATTGAAGAGTAAAGTCTCAAATGGAATCCTATTGTCTATTTGATGTCATTATGATATAATTGTGACATCATATTGACATTTGAGACCTAAAGTGAGTCTCACCAATAATGATGATGTAAGGAGACTAGCTAATCAATTTTTATGGTGTAGTATCTTTAAGGTTCCACGCCAGATTGTGAGCCCCTGAACGCCAAAGTGTGTCGGGGGCTTACAATCTGGTGACCGCTTGCTCTTAGGGTCGAGTGATGTTTTTTGACACTTAGATGTTCTATTTCAGTTTTATTTGTTTTCATTTCAGCTTTGTCAAAAAAAAAAAGCATAGGCTTTGCAATTTGTTTTCCATCGTTTTCAAGTGTTGATCTTTTTTTTTTGTAAGAAGGTGAGAAATTTTTATTCATCCAAAATTTGGGAATAAAAAGTGATCTTACAAAAAAATAAAAGCCACTAAAGGTTGCTTAATCTAAGAGACTATCAGCTACTTCATCACTCATTATAACTCCAGCTATAAACTCGAACACAAACTAAAAATTTAATTCTATTGATAATCATTTGGGCGGGTTGCTCAGTTTCCTCGAAAATTCTTCTGTTCCTTTCAATCCATATGTTATAGACAGTTGCAGATAGACTGCATCTGCTCCATGTGGCCCTCCAATTTTTCTGATTTCTGTGTTTCGCAAACCATGTTGCTTCCTGCTGCAAACTCCATCTCCTTCCCTTTATACCAATCCAATGTAGTATCTCTGACCATATCTGGGCTGAAAAATCACATCTGAAGAACAAGTGTCTATGAGATTCTGCTGCCTTTTTGCAAAACACACACCAGTTGGTAATAGGTAAGCCTTGGGTTTCGATGTTATCAATTGTAGCTAGCTTCTTCTGAATTGCCAAGCTTGTAATGAAACTGTGCTTAGGAGTCGACACACTGTCCCAAACTATTTTGCACCACTTAACTTTGGGGAGATTTTCTCTATAAAAATCATATGCTTTTCTGACATTAAACTTCTCCTGATGCTGCCAACTGAGAATAAGATTTTGAGCCATAGCAGAAACCTGGTTTTTGCTTAAGATATAATCTCTGACCTTTAGTATCCCTCTCCAGGTTTCAGGATCACTAGGCTTACTTTTCACATCCCAGAAGCTCTTACCTTTGAGACAATAAGCTTTGATCCAGCTGCACCAAATGCTATTCTGATTATTCAAAAGCTTCCATATCCATTTTGTGATTATGGCTCTGTTCCAGGATAAAACTTCTTTAATGTTGAGCCCAGCTTCCTCCTTGGGTGTGCAAGCTGATTTCCAACTCTTAAAGCTCATTTTCCTTTGGCCCTCTTCAATGTTCCACAAGAAGTCCTTGCAAATCTTATTAATTCTCTTTATAACCCCTATTGGCAATAAGACACTTGCACACCAAAAATTCTCAAGTCCAAAGACTACTGAATTTAATAGCTGCACTTTTCCTGCATAAGATAACATCTGAGAGGACCAGTGTTTGATGGCTTTACTTATTTTTCCAATCATCATCTGATAAACTTCAGTCTTCAGTCTTTTTGAATGTAATGGGATGCCCAAATACCTGAAAGGAAATCTACCTTCAGCAAAACCAGTTTCTTCTAGAATCAGTCTTTTGACACTGTCCTTTACACCCCCAAAATAGATTTCAGTTTTGGTGGGGTTTGCTTCAAGACCTGAGATGGCTGCAAATTTTTCCAGGCTTTTCACCACTGCCATGGTTGAGGGAAGGTCTCCTCTCACATATATCATCAAATCATCTGCGAAAATTAGGTGAGTGAGATTCACCTGAACATACTTGGGATGGAAAGAGAAGTTCTGGTGCTCAGGCATGGCCCTCAACAATCTAGATAAGATCACCATACTAAGAACAAAGAGGTAGGGAGACAATGGATCTCCCTGCCTGACTCCACATTTTCCAGGGAAGAAGCCTTCATAGTTCCCATTGATCTTTAAAGAGTAATAAGGAGTGGTAACACAGCCCATCACCCATTCAATGAAAACCACAGGGAATTTCAAGGCACTGAGCATGTCTCTAATAAAACTCCAGTTGAGAGAATCAAAGGTTTTCCTAATATCAACTTTCACCAGGCTTCTTGGGGATAGGTTTTTCTGATCATAGCCTTTTACAAGAGCCTGAGACATCAGAATGTTATGGAAAATGTCTCTTCCACTAACAAAAGCAGCCTGTTCATTTCCCACAATATCTGGGAGAACTTGTTGAAGTCTATAGGCCAAAATCTTTGTTACAATCTTATAGAATGTTGAGCAGCAGGAAATTGGTCGAAAATCTGTCACACTGCTTGCATTTGCCTTTTTTGGGATCAGGGTGACCATAGTAGCATTGGCCTGCTTATGCATTACTTTCTTGTCAAAGTAATCCCAGACAGCTCTGCAGAATTCATCTTCAATGGTTTTCCAGGAGGTTTTGAAGAAACCTGGAGAAAACCCATCTTGTCCAGGAGCTTTATTAGCATCCATATCAAATAAGGCTTGCTTTATTTCCTCCTTGGAGATTTTTCAAGTGTTGATCTTAACACTACACAATTTCTGATTCTTTGTTTGAATAACTGATAGTTACTGACTATGTCTATGGCAAGTGGCATGAGCTTTTACCTCTTTTGCCACTTGTCACTACCTGAATGGCCTACAACTATTAATCCTTGCATTGTTATTGTAACTATTGAAATATGATTTAACACTTGTTAAAAAAAATTACATCAACATTTATATTTTTTGATTCTCTACAAATAGAGACTACATCTGATATATTTTGGTGCTTAAATAGGTTTTCAATTCTTAGGGTAGGAGAGAAAAAATGGGTATTATACTTTTGGCGCAAAGCCAATTGGTTTACATGAGTGGCACTATCATTCTCTTTAAGCACTCATATGAGCATATTATAGCTCTCTAAACCTCATTTAAAAGTTGGGGTATTACACTTTTAGAGCAAAGAAAAATTGGTTTATGAGATTGATTGATTATTTATGTGATCACCACTTTATTAAGATACTAATCATTCAAAGTGGAAGACACTTACTTATAGGGATAGTTGAGGAGTTAAGTGTAAGTTGAGGGTTTAACGTTTCCGATTTTTTTTAGTTCAGGACCTCAACGGTTTTCTCTTTGTTCAGGACCTCCCGTTACTCTGTTAGCTTGTCCGCTAAACTTTAGTGAGTTGTTAATGAAAAATCATTTCCATTCTTTCTCTGTCCTTCTCCCTTTGCATTTCTTGCTCTCTCGTCTCCAAATTTAGCAACCTAGAATCCCAGATAAATTTTCTTCCCACATTCAACCCACATCACTCTAATTTCTAATCCAATCTGAAAATTTAGATTTGTTTTCATTTAATTCATATCATATTAATCAACACATACCAATAAAAAAAAAAAACCCACAAATCGATTATCAACCGACCCAAATGGGTCCTTCAATAATCACGAAGAAGAGTGAGCAAGCAGAGAGAGAAATGGAAACACACAAAAAGAAACCCATCGAAGCATGGGTAATTGATTTTGAGCAAAAAAAGGGGGGGGGCAATTAGATCAACAACCAAACTCAAATTTTTGCATGCATTCCTCGAGAGAGAAGAATAAGATATATATTTATGGTTGTATTTGGTGCTCAAATTTGAGGATTTATGTACTCCCTCTAGTTCACTTTGATGTTCCACAATGGATCGAAGTGGCACGAAGTTTTTTGTAGGTTGTAAGATGTGGTGGAAAATTAATGTAGATGGGTCACAATCCATTAGGACCACAAATAAAATATCAAATAAAGAAAGTAGAAAATCATTTAGAACTGGCTCAAAAACGAAACAAGAATATCACTCAGAACTGGAGGGAGTATTATAATTGGGGGGAGGGGGGCAATTAATGTCGATTTTCTAGGTTTATTGTGAAAAAATAAGGCGAATTTCTGGGTTTGTTGCGGAAAATTTAGGACCGTTTTTCTGAGTTAATAATTAGGGAAAATTTTGGGACCATTTTCTGGGTTCATTGGGGAAATATTTGGGCGATTATTTTGCGCAATTATGCATTTCAAAAGATTGACTGTCTACCCAAAAATTGATTTGAAAAGAGGGATACAAAATGGAGGATTGATTGGCTCGAAATATGCTACCAGAAATTATTTTGATGGATGAATGTGATGAAGATAGAAGAGGGATGAAGATGTCATAAGGAGAGAGGAGAGATAGAGCAATTTAACAGATAATCTAACAAGAGGTTCTTACCAGACAGAAAAAAATCGTTCGGGTTCTGAACAAAGAAAAATCACAAACATTAGACCCTAAACTAACACTTAACTCGATTGTTGACACACTCTGTAAGCTTTGGTTATCATTTCTTACTATACTTCATTTATAGATTTTCCCTCCACCGCATTGGTATTCAAGAGGACATGTATGTGTCTTGTACTACTTTATTGAGATAACATCACCCTGTAGGGGTGTACACACTTAAAATCTAAATTGTCTTGGTTTGTTGGTTGGTTGTAGGCTGGACTCATTCCGCCTTGGTGGACTGGTTACACCACCTTAATTGTGATGGTTGGTTATCATGGGTAGGACTTGTTCCATCTTGGCCGGTTGGTTTACCGCCTTAACTATTACTTTGGTTTCCCTACTAATGGGTGTGAAAATCGTCTATGTTGTTAATGGTTGGACTCTCTCTAATTAAGATGATTAAAATTGGTGAAAAGTATTATAACTAGTTAATTGAACATGACAAATAATTTTTACGAGGTAGAGCCCGACGTATTAAAATATTTTGGGCTACTCGTCATGGTGTATGTCTTTTGTTTGTTTTTTTGTGATTACAGGTTCGTTGGAGAATTTTCTTGTTGGTCCTACTTGAAGAGACGTGCTTAAATTTCGTTCTGCGAAATTGTAGAGGTATCGTTTAGGCGTTGTTGTTTATCATTTTGTAATTTAGTGGTTTGTAAACGTAGCTGGCTGTAAATCAATTGTAATATTATCGAATTTTGGCGAGTTTTGTAATAAATTAATTTCTTTAACAATGTCGACAAGTTTCAGTAATAAATTCGTCATGTGTTTATACTTTCAAAGATTGTACCGTCGATTGGCGACAACCCATACACTTGACCATATCTCATTCATATAGACAACTGAGGCTAGAGACCTTAATCATGAGCCGAATTGGTTTAGACAAAAATTAAACGAAAATAAACAAGACATCACCTTCTCGGTCAAAGGTTCCCTCATGTTCACATTGTACGAGCTATGGAGGAAAATAAATTTGAGAACTTTTTGCTCCAATTCTAGAAATAGTGTTCCAATTGCTCTATTTTATTTTATACATATTCCATACTGCTATAAGGCTATAAGTAGGTATAGTAGTTGTAATAGCCCGCTCCTTAGTCAACTTGATTAGCTTAATCACTCTCCGAATCTCCCGTTAGTGATCTCCGTTATGAAAATAAATAATACCATTAAGTTTATTGAGAAGCTTTTACTTCAGAAATGTTTGGTTACATTCTCAATCCAATGTTGTTTTGATCGCTTTCTTAGTTGCTAGGTAAACTCTTAACGTAAAACTTGAACAAAATTGTGATTGTTCCATTGTATCTTGGGAGCTTTTCATAGTAAATTTGAGGTCAAATACCATTAGTACTTAACTTATACAATCTCAACCTACACAATTTTAGAAGTTTGTGTGTAGTGTGGGGACTAGAAACAGATCCTATTTCGTAAGCACGAGGTGCCAGATGATCACTCCTAGATTACACTACCTTTTCTTGTATATCATTGGACCCTAAATTAGATGCTTAGTCGACAAAGCCGGGCCTAAAAATGAGCCACGGAGCTGCCTAGCTGCTTGTCGCTGGAATGCCCAGTAGTAGCTTCATCTTCAACATCATATTTCTCCTTTGTTTCATACCCACATTAGGCGAAACAAAAGTCGAAATACAACTACTACTTTCTATCTACAATTTCACAGAAGACATCAAGCCCAAATTTATTCATTATGATCACGTTATTGTTTCTACAAGATCAATTGTCTTTCTGAATTTGTTTCTGGACCAGTTTGGCTATATTGGTCATATCTCCTTCATTTGGTAAGATTATTCCTTAATTATTATTTCTATTACTATTAAGATATCAGGGAACAAACTCCAATTGGTGAATTTTATTTTCATTATGATTTCTTTGCCCAAATCATATTCTAAAGTAAACCCTTCTGTCGTTGCTTTGCCTGCTAGTTTCATGAACATAGGGTCTTCATAATTTGATCATAAAAGTCTTGTTTATTAATTTTTTTGATCCATAAAAAATCATAAATTGAATTTCATTCCAAGCTATTGATAATAGACTTTTGAAACACTTCAAAATATGTCGTTATGACGATGATATAGTCCCTAGAAGTTGGATGCGCATATGGTGCTCTATTTTGGAGCAGTTTTAGTATTTGGGCTATAAATCCTTGAATAGTTAATGAAAGCTGACGTATGATGTGTTGAAATACTCCTAAGAGTATTTTTTGTAATGTCCAAATGGATTTGTGTCTGAAGGATAAGGAACTCATTCCCAATTATCATCTAAATTCCAGTCATGTGTTTTGAAACATGAAGAGGGTGTAACCTATTGTTATATTAGATTTGAACGAGTTATACTTGGTTTCTTTGGGTTGTTTTTCGCGAGTTGAATACTGATGTATAGTACCTTGATGTCCCATGATTATATGAGATGTGAACGTGGTTTATGAATATCTGCCTTATAAACTTGTATGAACATGAAACCATAGATCTCTGTTGGTGTAATAATTGTGAAGTTTTTATGTGAATTGAGTTAGTACTCATGATTCATACATGTACATGAGTATATGTGTTTAAATGTATTTTTGAGAGTCGGGACCTGAGTACTAGGGATTTGTCTCAATCCCATATGTGAAGTGACTGCTGTTAGGGTGATTGACGAACTAATCTCCTGATGTGAAAGTGTTGTGATTGATGATTGACGAACTAATCACCTGATGTGAAAGTGTTGTGATTGATGATTGACGAACTAATCACCAATTGTTTAGATTCAGTTTGATTTGAGTCACGAAATCAATTAATCAGAATACATCACATGTATAGATGAACAAAATCAAAATCGGCTAACATTATATGAAATCGAAATCCGCAAACATTATGAGTGGGGTATGAACAATGGCGGTTACCACCAGGGCCGTTTTGGATATTTTGGGGGCCCTGTGCGAAACTTTAGATGGGGGCCTTATTTGATTATAATATATTAATACAATTAATAACAATCATACGAGTATGTGACTAGAATGCCAAAAGGCCCAAAACTAGGGAGACGAAAAGTCGAAAACTTGAATACGAAGAAAAAACAAAGGCAAATAAAAAGTAAGAATCTCCTACTAAAAGCATCCCAGTAAGCTTAGATTGGATACAATTACAAACCACCAGGCTAACATTAGAAACTTGAATACATAAAGCATACAAAAGTAAATATTCAATCCAACAGTCATTGGGCCCTCCGAAATCGGGCTAATAGCCGGCCCTGGTTACCACTATGATATGCATATTGTAAACAATTCATAGAAAAAACTAATACTCTGCACAGGCTAATAGCCGGCCCTGGTTACCACTATGATATGCATATCTATACTTATCTATTAATAGCCTAACATCACGGATGACGTGGCAAAAGATCAAAGCACTTGCAAACAATTAATTCCACATCATCGCCAACGTGTCAGTCATACATTGCACTCCCAATAAACTATCCCACCATCCCACTAGGCTTTATCACCCTCCGTAGTCCATACTGCCAATAAAACTATTTCCATTAAAAAACATTACAAAAAGTAGGCTGTTAACTGTTAAACTTCCCGCGTGTCAGCTCTTCAGCTTCCCCTTCCTCAACCCCCTTGTCAATTTATCGGCCCCTTTCCCTCATTTCTGCTCTATGTTCATCCAGACAATTCATCTTCTCTGTTCATCCGTTTTCTTTTTCCTAAAGCTAAATTAAACGCCACTATTCCCTTTCCTCTTCACCTCTGCTCCCCGACCTGTTGCTCTTTTAAAACCAGTTTAAAATTTGAACGTTGGTAGTTTGGTTGTGCAGCCTAACATTTTATCAATCAAATTGAATGGTAAGTTTATCAAATTTCATTTCTTAATTATTATCACCGTTTGTATGCGGAATTTGTGTTTGGCTCAATGAACAACGATTTGCCCTCTCTCTCCCCAATGAAATTATTCAGTATATGTTTATTTCTATGTGAATAGCTGTCTTTTTTTCTATATAGAAGTAGAGATCTTGCTGAGCTGTGTGCAAATAGGAAACTTTTTAAGGGGTAAATTGATTTGTATATATAGTGCTCACTTCGTGTAATTTTTTTCAAAGACGTCATCTGTCTTCTATTCTTTGGCTGAGCTTACTATCGATTGATTTGAAGAATTTAGGTAATTGGATTGGATTTGTAGCTTATTTTTGGGTTTGTTTGAACATAACTTGATTCCTATATCTACTAAAGTTCTAATAGTTTTCAGTTTTTATGCTGAATTGTTGAGTGATTACAGGTTGAATCTGGGTTTGAAACGGAACTACTTTCATAATCGTCCAATTTTCTATCACATAAAAGTAAGTTTTTCCATATTCTGTGCCACTTCCGTTTCGGTTTTGATTGTTGGGTATGATTTTCGGTTGGTTTTCGACCTTTGTCCATCTTCTGATCGAAACATGACTTCTTCACTCCCATATTCTAGCAAAGAAGGACTGCAAGAGATTAGAGAGATTGCTATAACATTTGAAAAGAAGATATATAACGCTGCCACAAGCCAGGTTGATGGTTTTATACAACGTATGTGCTTATTGCCTTAAATTGCTACAAGTTTTCTTCTGAATTTAATGATCTTTATTTTCAGTCTGATTACCATGCGGAAGATCTCCATAAAAATGATTATAATAGGGTCGAAATACAAGGGGGCACTCCTTGATGCTCTGCCTTCCAACCCTGATAGTGTGAGCACAATTGAACAAGATCCAGATACACCCCGGATCCTCACAAGTTCCAGATTTAGCTGAACATCAATATGTGATTATTTGTGATTTACTACTTTACTTTATCAAATTTTCTTTCACTCATTGATTTGGCCTGTAATGACCATCTCATCCAGGTACCTCTAATATCAAAGCTGGTAAACTTTAAGTTTTTTCTTCCTCATTTTCATCTTCGATTTTTTTTTTTGGGTTTTGACAAGTGTGTAAATATTTTGTGCGTTTTTTCGCTTTTAATTTAACCAATTTATTCATTGAAAGTAAAACTAATGTGATAAGTGTTCATTTTGTTATTTTTTAGTTGGTAAAGATCAAGGGGAAATGATCTCAATTGATTCAATTATGCCATTATGGTACTTTGAGTTTCATTTCCTTTGTTTAGCTATTTAATCACATTTGATGATTAATCCCAAAATCTCGATTCAATTTTAGCAATACATTTGATTGTTTTAACAACGTTTTCGAGATTTCATGGCGTACACAAGACGGTTACTAGATGACGATTCATGTTAGCCGACCCCAAATCATTTTGGGAATAAGGCTTGGTTGTTGTTGTTGTTGTATTGATTGTTTTAAGTCTATTCTTCTGATGTTTTGAGCTGCGTTTAATTGTCTCATATTTTCAAATTCGTTGATTAATGTTCAACATTTTCAATCTTGGTGTTTGAGTATGTTGTGGTCAAATTTTTAGGGTTTTGAAAAATTCTTGATTAATTTCATACATGGCTAAAGATCATGATGGCGAGAAAGTGACGGAGGATTGGATACTCACGGTAAAATTTATCAAATGTTATTGCTGGTGTTTTCTTCTCCCTACTGTACTTCACTTTTTGTCTCCTGCCTTTGTCGTTTAGTTTGTTTCGAAGGGATGTCGACCATGTCGTCGTCTAATCCGTGGATTCTGAAGGTGGGGATTGTGCAAGGCAGGAGATTGGTTCTCAGAAATTTCAAGTCAAGTGATCCTTATGTCGTCCTCACCCTTGCCAATCAGGTTGGTACTACTACTGTCTACTCCGTACTATATTGCATTTATTTTCTCAATTTTTTTTTTTTTTTTTTGGTAAGAATTTAGCATTTTATTCTTCCATAAAGGGTAAAAAGAACAAAATAATACAACTCGAACCAAAAGGATAGCAGGGTGCTACCCTATAGAACCCGAAATAAACTACACACTCGGAATTGCTTTCCTATATTTATCACTAGCTCTAACACCTTAGTTTAAAAAAGCGCGCCTGAGGCGCGCCTAGGCTCAAGGCGCACCGAGGCGCAAGCTGGATCGCCTCAGAAGCTTGAGGCGCACAAGTGTGCATGAGGCGCACCCGAGGCG